>JAGXJF010005729.1:0-61423 GCA_019208055.1 Stipa capillata | reverse complement strand
CTTATACGAGATAATGTGCTATACATCGTCATATCTATATTATCGTGTTTCAGTACTAATTAGACTTCTTTTCTGTTCTGATAGGCTAGCTTGGTCCGGTTTACTACCACTCACATGGATGGTCAAGGCGGTGGGCGACGAGGACATCGGAGACCCGGCTGCTGGAGTGGGTCGTTCTAGGAGGTTTCCTTTTGATGCGTCGTTGCTCACCGCACTTGTAGACAGGTGGAGGCCGGAGACCCACACCTTCCACTTTGCATGGGGGGATATGACGGCCACGCTCTAGGACACGGCTTGCCTACTTGGCCTACCTGTGGCGGGAGCTGCAGTAGGTACGCTCCAGGCTCCTGCCGGTTGGCGTGAGTCACTTGTGGAGAGGTTTGCCCCAGCTCTACCGCCGGGTCACCTCAGGTTGAGGTGGCAAGGGCAGCCCAGAAGGATGGTCCTAGGTTGATGTGGCTTCGTCAGTTTGAGGTACGTATGTCATTTAATGATGTTCGACATATTCGTTGTGGAGTCAACCTATTTCTGTTGTCTGACATATTCGTTCAGCTGGACAGCATGGAGCAGAGATTTCAGGGAGATCTCGACATGTACCAGCTAAACCGGGGACTTGAGGCGTACGTGCTTTGGCTGCTTGGGTACGTGATGTTCACGAGTGCGTACGGAGACAGCATGGATGCTCGCTACATCAAGCTCGCACGGCAGATCGCAGATGCTGAGTTAGAGGATCAGCTGAAAGGATCGCAGGAGCCGACTAGAGGGGGGTGAATAGGAGGCTAGCCAAATTTAAATTAACTACTCAATTTAAACAAGTATAAGCCTTAACAGGTAAAGAGGTTCAGCTAGCTGTGTAACAGACAGACTACTCAGGCAGCAAATGATATGAAGATTAACACGTAGCTGTCACACAGGTAGCTAACACAGGTGAAAGAAAACTCTAAACAGCTGATATAAAATATGACTGTGAAACAGGTAGCTAGCACAGATGGCAGATAAGCTAAAGAGCAACTGTGACACAGCTAGATAACACAGGTATAGAGTAAAGATTATAGCTAGATCAGATATCTATATCAGAGAGTTACACAAGCATGCAGGCAAGTAAGTGCACAATGCAAACACACAAAGAGACAAGAGATTTTTCACCGAAGTTCCCACTCTTTTCAGAGAGGTACGTCTCCGTTGGAGAAGCTACTCCTAAGAGATAGCCAGCACTGAAACGTGCTTGTTCTCCGAGTACCTGAATCTTCAGGTCTCTTCCTTTTGCTTGTGGAAGTCCTTTTGCTTGGGCAGGTAGACTTCAGATCACCTTCACAAACGTCCGGGCCAACCCACACAAGCTTGGGTGATCACCGGCGACTCCTACACCTGTCTAGGAGTAGACACTCCAAGAGTAACAGAATCTGCTGCAACAATCACTTGGAGGAACCAATTGCTCTTGCTCAAAGCTCTAACTCTCCAGGACAGAAACTTGGACACGCTCACATGAAGGTTTGGTTCTGTTCTGGAGGAGAGGTTCGCTAAGGTTGAAAGACAAACAAAGGTTTGCAAAGGTTGAGCAAAGGTTGAGGTCCAAGACCTCCTCTGGTCCCCTATATATAGGGTCCACAGACACCTGACCGTTACACTCATGCCACGTAGGATTAAGTGAGTCACCTGTGACAGGCACCGGTGACACAGTAACCACAACGCACAACGGTAACAAGGCTTCAGGCAGACCGACACCTGTGTCACCGGTGGCTGACACAGGTGAAACCCTAACTGACGTAGACTCCCTACTCAGCCCGGTCTTGGCACATTACATGCCCTCAGCGCACACAACAAACTCTGATGCTTAACAGGAGAGAACCTCCAACAGTTTTCTGACTCAGCAGACAAACCATTGCAGTGCAGTTCCCTTAGCATTTTCAAGCTCTCCCCTGGCACAGAGGTGTACCTGAGTCATAGAGCGGTTGTTCACCTGTGACACAGCTGTGCCACACAGGTAACTATGGCTCTAGGGTTTTAGGAAGCTAGCACAGCAGTGTACTAGCACAACCCAGTTTCACACTTGTGCAAAACTGTTGTTACAGGGCCACTGACCTCAAGGCATCAGTGCCACTGTCCAACACTCTGAGCATTGAGCATAAGAACTTCCAAATGAGCTTGCAGCTTCATCCCTCTTGATAGTACAGGTGTTACCTAAGGACTCAAGGAAACTAGCAAATCTAGCTTCAGCTTCCACCAACTGTAGTCAGGGTTCTTGACATCTTCAAGCAACCATCACCTTGCTAGCAACTCCTTGCTCAGCACCGGCTTCATCACAGCTGTGGCACAGCTACCTAGCACAGCCATCTCCTTGACCTGAGTAACCATCCTTGTACTTTTTTGGTGGTCATCCTTCCTGGATGAATCATTCTTCCTAGAACCTAACTTTCCTGTTAACACTCAAGGTAACTGTTAGATCCCAGTTGAGTTGCCATTAACCATCAAAACCATTTAGGGGCCTAGATGCTCTTTCAATCTCCCCCTTTTTGGTGGTTAGTGGCAACCCATTCAACATTATCAATTAAAGATATGAATGAGTAGGATACATGCAAGTTGTTAGAATATACTCCCCTGAAGCTGTGCATAAAAGATTTGCTTTTGGAATGCAAATGCACAGATTTGAATTGTAGACATGAGTAGTATTTTCTCACAACTTGCACTTCATCAGTTCAGAAAGTTAAATGGATCATGAGTAATAAACTGAACTGAGCTGATAATGATGCAGTTTTAAATTTTCTTTTAAAAGCATGTTCAGAGCACAAAGAAGAATTAGCATGATCAGAGCATTACCCAATTAGCATGATCAGAGCATGTTCATGTTTAAAGCATGTTCAGAGCATTCATTAACATGAGTTATGATCAGAGCAAACATTTATACATGAAGCATAAAATGTGTGAAGGTTCAGAGCATAAATCAGATCAGAGCAAAAACCAATCACACATATCAACACCTGATCATGACAGAATAACATAGCTCAGAACATAAAGTAAACTGCATCAATACAGAAAAACTTAATGTGATCAAGACATAAGAAATTGAAACAGGAAAAACAAGTCTTGATACACAACACAAAACACAACACTACTCTGAACTGCTCCCCCTAAAGCCACTCACTCCCCCTACAGCTAAGCTCTTCTCCCCCTTTGACACTAAAACACCAGAAAGGGGTAAGGGAAGAAGAAACTTCATGATGGCTTGGACTTCAAGAGCTGGAGAACTTCTGTGAGCTGCTGCTGCAAGGAGTCTACTTTGGAATGCAGACCTTTCACTTCTCTGCGCAGAGCAGCAAACTGAACAGGCATGACTTTGTTCTGATAGGCTCTGGCAGCTTCTTGAGTCATCAGGGAGGAGGAGAGGGTGCCATCATCAAGCACCTGTGTCACAGACACTAGCTCAGCTGGGTCAGCTGCAGGATCACCAGCTGTGACACCGGTGGGCACTTGGCGGTGAGAGCCATGGTCTTGAGGAGGTGGCGCCTGAGTTGCTGTGGGAGCAGCTGTGTCACTGGGGACTGGCACAGCTGTGTCTGAGAGATCTCCAAAAAGAGCAGGCACACAACTTCATCAGAATGATCATCAGCTTGAGGTCTAAGCTGAGTCTTGGATGTCTTGACAGAGATATCGAAACTCTGACTCAGGTAGACCTGTCCTCTGAAGAATCATATGCATGATATACGAGCCATACCTCAACTTGGCTTTCTTATCTTTCTGCACTGCATCAATCTCATGAAAGATAAATCTGGCAATGTCAAAGTGTTGATTCTTTGCAATGTGTACCAGCACTTGCCAGACAGGTGAATATACAGCATCTGTGTTTCCTCCTTTAGGCTGAATGGTGACATTGAGGATCTTCACAAGATGCTTTGCAGTGATTGTGATGCCCTTGAAGTAGACATGATCAGTTGGAGCATTGGCTGGGAAGGAGAAGTTCCTTGGGTAGAATTTTCTTCTGATCTCATTTGGAACTGACTCCAACTTGAAAAGTTTGGGCATATTTGGCTCCACTGGTGCTCCAAACAAGCTGTTGAATTCTAGAGCTGTAATGGATAGGAGCTGACCTCTAGTCTTCCAGATCATTATGTCCTGATTTTCTTGTTCTACCCACACAGTGGCATAGAACTCCTTGATCACTTCTAGATCATAGCCTTGTTGAAGATTGCATATGAACTCAAGGCCTGCTGCTTGTATCAAGGATGGAAGAGCACGCAGCCTAGAGTCTGTGAGAGCATCCCAATCAATAGCCTTGCAATCTACAAACCCTTTAGTTGACAAGATCTCATGATAGACCCCCTGCTGATTGACATTGTGAAACCTGGGGTCAGAGCAAACTGGCTCAATGTATTCCTTGTCAACTGTAAAGTATGGACAGGTTGATCTCATCTTAATGTAAGCACTGGAGCTTAGAGATGCAACCTTGCTCTTGGACTTCTTGGGGTCACTCTTTGGTAGCTTCTTCAAGGCAGCTCTGGACAGGAACTCCATCTGTCCTTGTTCAGTCCTGAGAGCAGAGGAGAACACATAGCTGTACTTGGATTCCAAATCCTCCTCATCATCAGAATTTCTTGGAGAACTGTCCTCTTGTTCTGCCTCTTCTTCTGCCTCTTGTTCTGATTCTGAGCTGGAAGAAGTGTCTTCAGCTACATACTCTTTGTCAGAATCAGATTGAGGCTCTCTAGCTCTTGGAGGGGTCACTGAGACACCCCTGCCATCATCAGATATGCTCTCAGAGCTTTCTTCTTCTTCTGTTGAGTCACTTGCCTGTGCCACAGGTGGGGACTTTGGGGATTGAGCAGCAGGTGAAGTGACTTCTGTGTCAACTGGCTGTGACACTGGTGACAGGGGCAGCTGTGGTGCTTGCACTGGGGCATCTGCTGCCTGTGACACAGCTGGTTGAGACAGCTGTGGACTTGCAATCTGAGCAGATCCTGAAGGCTTATCTGTCCTAGCCTTAGGTGATGATGTGGGCGCTTGGGCCTCTTCTACAGCCTGTTCCTCTGTCTCAGACACAAGGAACTGTGAAGGAGATATTGGTTTCTGAACATCCAGAGAGGAGAGGGTATCTACACTAGTAGAGCTTGAGGTTCTTCTGCTCCTTCTCTGATATGTTTGCACACTTGCTTTAGCTGGGTCAGCCACCTGTGACACAGGTGGTGACATCTCCTTCTTCAAGGCCTTCAGAGCCTCCTGTTGTTGAACTAGCTGATCTTTCAACGAAGGTTTGGAGCTCTGTGAGGTCTCAGAGATGATAGTGACATCATCAGACTGCTTCTTGGCTTGAGGCTCATCTTCAATTACTACAGTTTCAGACCTTGACGATGATATAGCACCCGGGTATCATCAAGGAGGACGAATCTAGCCCTCTGGCCATCGGGTGGGCCGGACCGACTACTTGGAGTCTGACTCCTACACGGGGATGCCTCATCAACGTGGAGTACAAGGCATGGACTAATACCTGCCCGGCATACCCGGAATCTGTTGTAACTAGTTAGGAAATTAATCTGTTAACCGATCTGGACTCTTGTAACCCTATCCCGATCGCCTATATAAGGCCTAGTAGGGGACCTCCATCGGCAAGTCATTTAGTCATAGACAATCTCCATTGTTTCATAGCTCAAGCCGCCTCGAGATCGATTCTCCAGGGCTTGCGGCACTCGGGATTCAAGCTATACTAGCCACCAAACAGTATTACCTCTCCGCGAGGGCTTGAACCTGTCTAAATCCTGACTCCCGTGTGCACCCATCCGGATTTGCTGTGCTCACACCGCCCCATATTCAGTATTGCCGGAATAATACTCCGACAGTTGGCGCGCCAGGTAGGGGCTGTGCACGTAGATCCATCTGAACAGATCCAGACGGGTTTTTTTCTTCGGCAACGGTGACTTCGCTCCAGGTCGGGCCGTGAGTTTTGGCTCCCAGGACTCCGTCGCCGATCCTGGACAGCTTTTCTGACTCAGAAAACTCGATTTCATCGTCGACAAGCTCGGCAAACTCCACCTCTGCGACTCGGCGCCTGGCCAATCGGCAGAGGCTTCATCACCTTTCTCACCCGGACTCTCGTTCGAGTCAGTGGCTTTGGCAAGATTCACCTCTGTGACTCGGCTTCCAGCCAGTCGGCGGAGGCTTCACCGCCTTCCCACTCGGACTCTCGTCAGAGTGGATGACTTCGGTGGCCATCTCCAAGGATGAGGTCACGCGAAAGATGGATCTACTGCTCGGGCATGGGTCTTTACCCGTCGAGCAGGGATCCCGACTGGTCGGTACGATCGAGTCCCTTCTACCCGTCCTCGATTACAACTCGGACGGCTTCGAGAGTTTGGGAAGCCACCATCCTTCTCGGGAGGACTTTATGGCGGACTCGGATGTGCCGTATGTTGTCGCCCGACTACGCCCGGGGGCTTACCGACTGAAGGATAAAGACGGCAACCTCATCGCCAATGCCTGAAACATTGAACAGCTAAGTCGCTTCTATGCTTAAACTTTATACTTTCATACTTTAAATGAATAAATATTTCCTTGCTCCATCCGAGTAACTTTTCGGGTTTCCCGACTTACCTGCTATGCATGCTCATGGCTACACATAGTGGACACTCAGGAGCTACACCACACCAGGTGCGCCCAGGCGCACTCGGGCTCTTCTCTTTCAACAATTATTTTAGTACTATGTAAATAGCCTGGCATTAACTCTTTGTCTTCGATCGCCGGTCTACGCCACAACCCTGCGCTACACGGGAAATAGCCCACGGCTAATCTCAACGCAATAGGGGATATGACGGGTCGGCAAGAGCACACACAAAGGGCTAACTTACACATGAACGAATTTTTACGAAAGAAGGGGTTAATAAAACACAGAACAAGTTAACCAAAACATTCATAATCAAGTTACACTCGGCCTTCCCGAGTACTTCACATGTATATGGAACGGTTCATGTATTTTCTCCCTACTTTTTTAGGACAACGCTGTCAGCACTGGTATCCAACGACTGGGCTTTATCCATCAGCATGGGGACCTCTTCATCGGCAATGTCGGCAGCAAAGTTACTCGACAGGCTCTGACTGAGTAGACATGACTCGGGGGCTTACCAGTGGCGGCATCATGAGTCTCTTCAGAGAGGGCTCGGTGGTGGCTTTCTCCACCTCAAGCCGCCGAGCACTCGGCCTTGCGCTGGCCGAGTCGGTCGAAGGCGGGAAAATCATCAAGACCCTCCACTTAGTTCCTTGAACCAAGTAGAGGCTCGGGGGCTACACCCTCTGGGTGCACTATTCGTACCCCCAGAGTGAAATCTACGGAAAGGCAAGTAAACCAGCTACTCGAGAAGAGTCATTGAAGACCCTCCACTCGGTTCCTCGAACCGAGTAGAGGCTCGGGGGCTACACCCTCTGGGTGCACTGTTCGTGCCCCCATAGTGAAATCTACAATAAGGAGGACGAATCCGGCCCTCTGGCCATAGGGTGGGCCAGACCGACTACTCGGAGTCCGACTCCTACACGGGGATGCCTTATCAACGTGGAGTACAAGGCATGGACTAATACCTACCCGGCATACCCAGAATCTGTTGTAACTAGTTAGGAAATCAATCTGTTAACCGATCCGGACTCTTGTAACCCTATCCCGGTCGCCTATATAAGGCCTGGTAGGGGACCTCCGATCGGCAAGCCTTTTAGTCATAGACAATCTCCATTGTTTCATAGCTCAAGCCGCCTCGAGATCGATTCTCCAGGGCTTGCAGCACTCGGGATTCAAGCTATACTAGCCACCAAACACAGGACGTAGGGTATTACCTCTCCACGAGGGCCTGAACCTGTCTAAATCCTGACTCCCGTGTGCACCCATCCGGATTTGCTGTGCTCACACCGCCCCATATTCAGTATTGCCGGAATAATACTCCGACAAACCTCTTCCATTTGAAACTTGGTACGGGCATGACTGCAGCTTCTTCTCTAAGCTCAGGTGACAGCAATTTTTGCTTGAGTTTGATTTCCTCTAGCAAAGCTTTCCTAGCAGCTCCTTTTGGAGTGTCCTTCATTTTGGTAAACAGCTCAGTGATCTATTGAAGAAGGTGAAGATCCCTAGCATCTGAACATTGAACTTCAATGGGTTGTGATGCTGAAGCTGATTGAGAGCTGGATGAGAACATTGTCTGCTTCTCAAGGATTTGCTGTCTCAAATCATCTTTGGCAGACTTTGAGGTGGCTACCTGCATTTGAAAATGCAAATATGCTATTTCACTCAGGAGAACCTTGTCTGCAGCTGTAGGCTCTGGGATAGCAAATGAGATTGGCCTGGGCTGCACTGAGAGTTGAAGGTTATTGGCAGTGTACAGCTCCAGAAGTTGCTTCTTCACCTTCTCATCTGTTGTTGTACAAATCTGATCTGCGATTTTGTCCATCTCCTCTAATATGAGCTTGTCATTTGCAAAGATTGCTTCTTGACTAGATGGATCAGCTTCCTCAGCCTGATTCTCTTTGATGGTTAGTGTGCCTCTTGGCAGCACTACATCTGCAATTGAGGTCTTCCTGACCTTTCTATTTGCTTGCTTTGGCTTCTTAGCAGCTTCTTTGCCCAAAGATGTGTGTTCAGCAACGGATGAGGACCTTGTCCTCTTGGATGGGACAAGCTGCACTGAACTTGTCTGTCCAGCTTTGGATGCTACAGCAGCAGCTTTCTTTTCTGCAGCTTTTCTTTGCCTGTATGCTTTTTGCTATGCTCTTCTTCTTTGAAGAGCTTCCTCTTTCTGCCTGACACTACTCTAGAATACACTTTTGCTGATCGGTCACTAGTGACGGGCGAGTGGGCGCCCGTCACTGTTACTAACATCAGTGACGGGCGACAATTTGGCACGTCAGTAGAGTTATCAACCGGTAGCTACATTGTTAGAAGAAATATTACCACTGACGGGCCCAAAATTTTGCCCGTCACTGATTACCTATTAGCACTGACAGATCTGTTCCACTGATGGGCCTAAATCGTACCCGTCAGTGGTTGTCTGCACACCAGTGACGGGTATGCAATTTAGCCCGTCAGTGGTTCCTACCGGCCCAAACTACAGCCCAAAGCCCAAATCCTTGATCCGCTTTATAAACCCGATCCCCTCTCTCTGCTCCCCGATCCCCGGCGCCCCTTCTCCAATTCTCCCCTCCCACCCCTAACCCTAGCATCCACGCCGCCCCCTTCCTCCTGCTCCTCGCCGCCTTCGCCGCCCTCTCCACGGGCCGCTGCCTCCTCCTCCTACCCCTTCGCCCCCATCCCTCCCTGCCTCCCCGCGCGCTCCTTGCCGCGGCCATCCTCACAAACTCCGGCGGCTCCGACCTCCCCTCCCCAGCAAGGATCCGTCGCCACCCGCCACGTCCCGACCTCCGCGAGCCCCTCTCTCTTCTCTCCCCATCCCGCCGCTCCCTCTCCCCAAACGCCGGGCTCTCCGCTCCCTCTCCCCCTTGTCCCGCCGCTCCCTCTCCCACTCATCCCGGCGCTCCCTCCCCCTCGTCCCTCTCTCCTCCGGCCTCCCCTCTGGCCTCCCCTCCCCTGCTCCCTCTCCCCCTCTCTCCCCGTCGCCCCCTCGCTCCCTCTCTCCGCGGTTCCAGCGCGTCCGGGCGGCGGATCCAGCGGCGGGAGAAGGCTCCCCAGATCCAGCGGCGGCGTGCAGTGTCTCGGCGTCTCGGCTGCTCGGGTGCGGGGGCTAGGAGGCCAGCGGCAGATCCGGTGAGAGAAGATCCAGCGGGTGCGACTGCTCGGGTGCGGGAGAAGATCCAGCGGCGGCGTCTCGGCGGCTCGCGCGTCAGCGGCTCGGTGCGGCTCACGAAGCCAGCAGGGCCAGCAGCTCCGGTGCAGCCAGCGGCGTGGGGCCAGCAAGGGGGCAAGGGGCGGAATGGTGCGGCGGCGGGATACGGGCCTGGCGGGCTAGGGTTGGGTCCCATAGGGCTAGGGTTTTTTTTTGCTTGTTAGATGCATCTCCACTGATGGGCGCGGCCGCCCGTCAGTGCCTTTTTTATTACCATTGACGGGAGCTTACTGACGGGCGCAAAACCCGTCAGTGAAGGCGGTTTTGCGCCCGTCAGTAGAGAGTTAATCTGAGGTAGTGCGAGTCTTTCCCTTTCTTGATCCAAATTAGTTATGATGATCTCTCTGCTTGATTCCTCTGGATCAGACCACTTGAGACCACTGTCTTATCTGTCAGATCCTGAAGACATCTGAGGAAACAAGATAGATAAGGAAGAATAAAGGAAAGAGGTGTTCCTTTAATGCAAAAGATAGTAGCTGTGTGGGTCACCTGTGTGGGGTCAAGGTGACACAGGTGAGGACTTGAAACCAAACTAAAGTCTCTACCCTTGGAATAGGTGTGCCTGTGTGACAGGTGAGACCCTAGTGGTGACACAGCTATGTACAGAGGCAGACGGCAGATTCATGAAAATTAGGTTTTAACGAAGTTTTGCCGCTAGGTTTCGAGCTAGATGAATCTAGGAAGCTAAACAAGGGCTAAACCAACCCTAAATAAGGACAATGCACTACTGAAATAAGCTCACGAGCGATCACATTGACAAGAAACTAGGTTAAACGCAAAGAAGGGTTGGCTGAAAGCTTACTTTGATCGAAAACTCGACAAAGTGTGGATGAATCGAGGCCGGAGTGCCTTGGAAAGCTTCTCTGACGAGTTGGGAAACTTTCGAGGGTCGAAAGAAATGATCTCAATGAAAATGTGAAAAATTAGCGCTCAGCGGAAGTTTGGGGTTTTTACGCTCGAACAGAGTTTTAGGGGAAACGCGACATTGCTTTATATAGGCCAAAGGGTTATAACATGGCTGTGTCAGAGCTGGGTGGATGACCTATGACACAGGTGAGTGAAAAGAGTCCTTATGACCTACGGAGTTCAAAAGAATTCACCTGAGACACAGGTGGATGACTCAGGTGACAAGTTTTTCATTTGGAACACCAAGATAGAGAGAATTTGATAAGAGAGAAAGCACTTGAGCACTATCAGAGGTTCCTTATGAAATCTCCTCAATGTCAGTTTGCTCAGAAATTCAAACAAGCAAAGCTAAAACTGACAAGAGTTGATTTAGAAAAACCCAGCTAAGACAGGAAAACATGCACACAAAAGATGTGCACAAACAGCTCAGCGAAAACTCTTAACTCTAAGCATACCTGTAACACAGGTGGGTAACACAGATGAAAAACAGAAAGCATAAGCATATGAGCTAGACACCAAGCAAACCTTTTATAGCAAGTTTGAGACATCAATGATATTCAATTCAATCCTCAGAGCATAGAATCTAGTCTCATCTAAGGGCTTAGTGAAAATATCAGCTAATTGTTTTTCAGTTCTTACATGGCACAGCTATATGTATCCTTTCTCAACATGGTCTCTAAGGAAGTGGTGCGTCACTTCTATGTGTTTGGATCTTTGGTGGTGTACTGGGTTGTTGGCTAACTTAATTGCACTTTCATTATCACAGAAGAGGGGTACTTGATTAAAAGATATGCTGAAATCTTTCAAGGTCTGCCTCATCCATAATAACTGAGCACAACAACTACCAGCAGCTATATACTCAGCCTCTGCAGTGGAAAGGGCTACTGAGTTTTGTTTCTTGGATGACCAGGACACCAAGGAGTGCCCTAGGAATTGACAAGTGCCTGAGGTGCTTTTTTGGTCAACCTTACACCCTTGCATAGTCACTATCAGAATAGCCAACTAGCTCAAAATTTGCACCTTTGGGGTACCACAAACCAAACCCTAAGTTTGAATCAAATATCTCAGAATCCTGCGTACTGCCACTCTATGGCAGTCCTTAGGGTTAGCTTGGAATCTAGCACACATGCATACACTCAACATGATATCTGGCCTAGATGCACAAAGATAAAGCAAGGAGCCTATCATAGACCTATATTCCTTTTGATCAACAGAGTTACCTTCAATGTTTAGATCAAGATGTCCATTTGTTTGCATGGGGGTGTGGATAGGCTTTGCATCCTTCATGCCAAACTTGGAGATGATGTCCTTTGTGAACTTCTCTTGGGAGATGAAGGTGCCTTCCTTGAGTTGCTTGATTTGAAGTCCTAGGAAGTACTTCAGCTCACCATCCATGGACATCTCAAACCTCTTGGTCATCATCTTGCTAAACTCATCACTCATTGAACGGTTAGTACTACCAAATATTATGTCATCGACATAAATTTGGCACACAAATAAGTCCTTTCCATTCCTCTTAGTAAAAAGAGTTGTGTCTACTAAGCCCATTTTGAAACCGTTTTGAATTAGAAAATCTTTCAGTGTATCATACCATGCTCTAGGTGCTTGTTTGAGACCCATAAAGAGCTTTGTGCAATTTGAAAACATGGTGGGGTTTCTTAGCATCTTCAAAACCAGGTGGTTGCTCAACATAGACTAATTCAGAAAGTTTACCATTCAAGAAGGCAGACTTCACATCCATCTGATATAGCTTGATGTTATGATGTGCAGCATAAGCAAGTAGAATTCTGATTGCTTCTAGTCTTGCCACAGGTGCAAAAGTTTCACCAAAGTCCAGACCTTCAACTTGAGTGAAGCCTTGAGCAACTAATCTGGCCTTGTTCCTCACCACCAGTCCATTTGCATCTTGCTTGTTCCTGAAGACCCATTTTGTTCCAATGACATTGTGGTCTTGAGGCCTTTCCACCAGGGACCAGACTTGATTTCTTTCAAACTGGTTCAGCTCTTCATGCATGGCATTTACCCAATCAGCATCCTTGAGAGCTTCATTGACATTCCTGGGTTCAACACTGGAGACAAAAGAGTAATGTTCACAGAAATTTGCAATACGAGAACGAGTAGTCACTCCCCTATGAATGGCACCAATGATTTGGTCTACAGGGTGATCTTTCTGCAGCCTACTGATCACAAGGGGTTCGGGGTCAACCACCTGTGTCACAGCTGTTGGTGTTGCCTGTGACACAGCTGGTTCTTCCTGCGACACAGCTGGCTGAGACAGGTCCTCTGCATCCAGTTGATCATTGGCTGGGTTGTACTCGAACTCAATGTCTTGCTCTCCAGTGTCTTCACACAGTGGTGGAGCAGGTGGTTCATGATCACTTGGTGAGGCAGGTTCCTCCTTGACAGTAGGTCTGATCTCACCAGTGGATTTCTTGAGAATATCCTTGCTCCCTACATCATTAGCAACTTGCTCTCCTTGGGAGCCATAAGACTCATCAAAGTCCACATCTATAGATTCTTCAACAACCTTTGTGGAGGTGTTAAAAACTCTATAGGCATGGGAGTTAGTGGAATAACCAAGGAAAATGCCAACATCAGATTTAGCTTCAAACTTAGAGAGGCGTTTGCCTTTTCTAAGAATGTAGCACTTACAACCAAATACCCTGAAGTATGAGACAGTTGGCTTGGAGTTGGTGAGCAGCTCATAAGGAGTCTTCTTGAGTAGTGGATGTAGATATAGCCTATTGATGGAGTGGCAGGCAGTGTTGACAGCTTCAGCCCAAAATCTTGGTGAAGTCTTGTATTCATCCAAAAGTGTCCTTGCCATCTCTATCAAAGTCCTGTTCTTCCTTTCCACTACATCATTCTGCTGTGGAGCATATGGACTTGAGAACTCATGCTTGATTCCATGCTTGTCCAGAAATGCCTCCACCTTGGAATTCTTGAATTCACTCCCATTGTCACTTCTGACTTTGACTAGATTCACCTTCCACTCATTTTGCACTCTAACTATGAGATGCTTGAATTTCTTGTAGACCTGTGTCTTCTCCTTCAAAAAGAACACCCAAGTATAGCGAGAAAAATCATCTACAATAACAAAGCCATACTTGTTACCTCCCAAGCTCTCATATGTAGTAGGACCAAAGAGGTCAATGTGTATGAGCTCAAAAGGAGTGGTGGTGGTCATGATGTTCTTGGGACGATGGGCAGCTCCAACTTGTTTGCCGGCTTGACATGAACTGCAGGGCTTGTCCTTCTCAAACTTCACCTTCTCCAAGCCTATGACATAGTCATGCTTGCTCAGCTTGTTGAGAAGCTTCATCCCTACATGTCCTAGCCGCCTGTGCCACAGCCAGCCGACACTGGACTTGGCCATGAGGCACCATGGAGCTGCTGCAGGCTATTCATTGAAATTAACAATGTACAACTTTTCCAGACCTGCATCCTTTGAACACTTGTGAATCATCAGATAGTTTAGAGGTTATAACCTCATCAGGATAAAAAGTGACTTTCATACCTGTGTCACACAGCTATGACACAGACATTAGACTATAGCCTATCTGATCCACAAGCATAACATTTGATAAGGAATGATGCTCAGATATGGCAACTTTACCAATGCCATTTACCTTTCCCTTGGAGTTATTTGCATAGATCACATGTTTGCTGGGCAGATTCTCATTGGTGATCTCTACAAACTCCTATCTACCTCCAGTCATATGTTGTGTACATCCACTGTCTACAATCCAATCAGTTCCACTGGAGACAGTGTCCTGCAAGTTTAGTTATGCGACTTAGGGACCCAAACTAGTTTGGTTCCTTTAGTAACTTTGTCATATGCAGAAATTGCAGTGATAGGGTTAGTAGGCAAGTTCTTAGATTTCACAGCCATTGCTATGGATGATATCACATGGATCCTCCTGGGCTGACTATCACCTGCATCCTTAGGCAAAGGGGTTAGTGAACTGTGTGAGCTACCTGTGACACCAGTGGTTCCATAGCTATGTGGGATACCAGTGACACAGGCAGCTGTGTTCTCTGGAACCTAGATGACAGGTGACCACCTTTTCTGATGCCTGGGACCAATATACTTGGCTACTATCTTGCCTTTCCTGTCCTTTTGCAGAACATAAAATGAGTTAGATGGAATTTTCACCACATTCCTGTTCTTATGACCAACAAGATTGTTGTCATTTGTTCCTGCCTGTCTCACTAATTTTGCTGCAAGATTAGGGTTAGTGATAGCAGGCAGTTTGTCTTTACTTATGACAGGAATATAACCCAGGCCCTTCCGGCCATTATTCTTCCTGAGCATTTCAGCTCTAATCATTTTATAGTTTTGCATGCCAATGTTGGCAGTGCAAAGACCTTTCCTCATTAGCCTTTTGATTTCTTCAAGCTCCTCCTTGAGCTTATTGTGCTCATCTGCATCCACAAAGTTAGCTGCAATAGAGGTTGAAGCCTCATTGGAGTTATCAGATACAACACCTGTGGATGTCAGAATAATTATGCGAGTAGCACAATTTAATCAAGTTTCAATAGTTGCAGTAGCAGGCAAAGATATAATATCAGAAGCAATAGGAAAGTTAGCATCATCAATGCATTTGGCATGCATTGCCTTGAGCTCCTCATGCTCCTTGAGGAGAAGCTCATGAGCTTGCTTAAGCTTGTCATGAACAATCTCCAAGTTCTCCTGATCCAGCCTGAGATTCTCCCTGTCATCTATAACATCATCGCAGATTTCTCTGAGCCCCCTGAGCTTATCCCTTAGGGATATGTTTTCCTTCCTCTCCTTGCCATAGGCCTTATCTGTTCTTTCCAAGATACCCATTAGTTCAGTAAGTCATCCTCAGTAAGTACCTTAGATTTTTTTGGCCATGAGGCAAAGAGGAGCAAAGATGGATGACTGCTGGTCAGCCTTGGCATTAATGTTTGAGCTGTGTGACTTGGCTGTGTCACAGCTGGCCACATCAGCCATGCTGATGGCAATGCCTGCAACTTTTCCTTCCTCTTCTGATTCTTCCTCTAAGCTGAAATCATCAGATATCCAAGCTTGTCCAACATATGCTCTTGCAGTAGCTTTATTCTTGGCATAAGTTGGATGCTTGTTCCTCCCATGGAAGTCTTTATTCTTCTTGTATTGGCTGTTATCCTTCTTCTTGGCTGGACAATCAGCAGCAAAATGACCTTCTTTACCACACTCAAAGCATTTGTTATCCTTGACCAGCTTCTTGCCTCTGAATCTGTCACTTGAGCCAAACTGCTTCTTCTTCCTATAGAATTTTCTGAAGTTTCTTATGAGCAGATTTAGCTCAGTTTCTTCTCCACTGGTCATCTCCTCATCCAGGTCTTCACTACCTTTACTTTCAGGTTGTGAAGCTGAGGCAGTAGTCTTCAATGCAATATTCTTCCTGAGTGAGAAAGATAGGTTGTCCTTGCTTTCCTGCTTGATCTCCATCTCATGTGTTAATATCCTTCCTAACACTTCTATGGGCTTCATCTGATGAAAGCCGTCCTTCTCTTTCAGCATCAGTACAAGAGTTCTGTAGGGCTTTGGCAGCACTGACAGAAACTTCTTGATCACATCTTCATCATCAACTCGATTTGATCCAAGTGCCTTCAGTTGATTTGTGATAATGGTGAGTCTTGAGAACAGGGAATTTATGTCTTCACCATGTTCATACTCAAATCTTTCTAGTTTTGATTCCAGCAAGCTTCTCTTGGACTTCTTTAGAGTGTTGCTGCCCTCATATATCTGCTCTAAATTGTCCCAGATTTCCTTGGCAGAGTCCATGGTGATGACTCTGTTGAAATCATGTTCTTGAAGGCCCATGAATATGGCTGTGGTAGCTCTTGCATTATTTTGGATATTCCTTTTGTCATTGATGCTTGGTATTATGGTGTCTTCCAACCTGTAGCCTACATTCACAATCTCCCAAACATCTAGGTCTATAGCGATAAGATGCATTTGCATCTTTCTTTTCTAGAATGCATAGTTAGTTCCATCAAAGATAGAAAATTTACCCTCATAGCTCTACATCCTTTAAACTCTGGCTGTTAGGCCAATTCAAAGAGCAACCTACTCTGATACCAATTAAAAGAATCGTAGGTGCCGACTAGAGGGGGTGAATAGGAGGCTAACCAATTTTGAACAATTACTTCACTTTATCAAGATTAAGGCTTAACAGGTTGAAGGGTTGAGCTAGCTGTTAGACAGGTCAACTACTCAGGCAGTATTTGACATGTAAATTAACACACAGCTGTCACACAGGTGGATAACACAGGTAAATAGAAAGCCCTAAATAGATGTATAAGACAGATGGCTGTGTAACAGGTAACTGGCACAGATATGTGATAAGCAATAAAGCAACTATGACACAGCTAGATTAACACCAGCAATGAGAAAGGATTACAGCTGGACTGTATATGACAGTGAATCACACAAGCATGCAAATCAGATAAGCAAGAAGGTACACACGAAGTCTCGGAGCAAGTCTTTTTCACGAAGTCACTCGGGGTACGTCTCCGTTCAAAGAGGCTACTCTGAAGAGATCGCCAGCACTAAATCGTGCTTGTTCTCTGAGTACCTGAGTTTTTAGGTCTCTTTTTCTCGCTTGTGGAAGTCCTTTCGCCTTGCAGCAGGTAGACCTCATATCACCTTCACAAACTATTGTACCAGCTCACACAAGCTTGGGTGGTCACAGCAACTCCTACACCCGTCTAGAAGTAGACACTCCAAGAAGGAATCTGCAATAACAACTCTTGGAGGAATCAGTGCTCTCTGCTCAAAGCTCTAACTATCACTTGAACTAAGACTTAGGAAGGTTTGCTTCTGTTCAGGAGAAAAGAGGTTTGCAACGGTCGAAATGGATTGCAGAGGTTTTGGCAAAGGTTGAGGTCCGCGACCTCCCCTTGGTCCTCTATGTATAGAGTCCACAGGCACCTGACCGTTACACTCATGCCACGTAGGACTAAGTGGGTCACCGGCACCGGTGACAAAGCTAATCACAACGCACAACGGTAACCGGCTCAGGCAGACCGACACCTGTGTCACCGGAGGCTGACACAAGTGAAACCCTAACTAACGTAGCCTCACTACTCAGGCAGTCGTGGCACATTACATGCCCTCAGCGCACACACTAACTCTGATGCCTACTCAGGAGAGAACCTCCAACAGTCTTCTAACTCGGTAGACAAACTATTGCAGTGCAGTTCCCTTAGCATTTACAAGCTCTCCCCTAGCACAGAGATGTACCTGAGTCATAGAGCGGTTGTTCACCTGTGACACAACTGTGCCACACAGGTAACTTTGGCTGTAGGGTTTTAGGAAGCTAGCACAGCAGTGTGCTAGCACAATCCCAGTTTCACACTTATGCAAAACTATTGTTACAGGGCCACTGACCTCAAGGCATCAGTTCTGCTGTCCAACACTTTCTGAGCATTGAGCAAAAGAACCTCAAAAAATCATTGCTACTTCATCCCTCTTGATAGTACAGGTGTTTCCTAAGGACTCAAGAAAACTAGCAAACCTAGGGTTTAGCTTCCACCAACTGTAGTCACGGCCCTTGACGCATCAAGCCACCATCACCTTGCTTGCAATTCCTTGTACAGCACCGGCTTCTTCACAGCTGTGGCACAGCTACCTAGCACAGCTATCTCCTTGTGCTGGAAACCACCTTTGTACTTTTGGGATGGTCATCCTTTCCTGGATGAATCCTCTTCCTAGAACCTACTCATCCTGCTTACACTCATTGTAAACATGAGATTCTAGTTTAGGTTGCCATTAACCATCAAAACCATTTAGGGGTCTAGATGCACACATGAGGAGCAAACCTTAGATTCTGTATTAAAGCTTAGTTCATGGGCTAGTTTTCCAACTAACCTTTAGCTAGCCTTTACCAGGCTTAATCCATTTACTGCTTTTGAAAGGGCTTCCACTGATATTTGTCTTGCAAGGCCCAAAATATCCTGGCTCAACTTGGCCCAACAAGATTAGCTATGCATGACCAGGCTTGTCGACATTGTTGAACTAGGCATGGACCATGTCATCTTGAGCCCAACCTAGGTCTATTGAAACCCAAGCTAACCTAAACCCAGGCCGAGCTTGCGGTCATGCATATGCGCTCAGTCAACCTGTTTTCTGAAGAAAATCTAAAAAAGGAAAACTTGTGCATACAAAGTGCATATGCACGCACGCACTCACACACCATCATCGCTCAAGCACTTGTGCATACAAAGTGCATATCTTGCTTATCTATTACTATCTATTAAATACGAGTTGATGTCGATAGTAATGGTAATAGTACATCTTTCTTCTTTAATTAATTCTCATACTGAAATCTCTTTTCTCTAACTAAGTCGCACATCAAAAGCTTTCTTCTCTAACTAACTTGCACACTTCTCTCTAACTAACTCGTACACCAAAAACTCTATTCTCTAATGAACTCACACACCAAAAGCTCTCTTCTCTAGAAAAATAGCGCTGATAGGTGGCCCAGCGGCTTGCTCGATTCCTTAGTGAGCGCATGCAATATCTTAATTTTCCAACCAATCCCCCCATTCTCCTATTTGTGCTCAAGTTCATTTAATAGATCACAACAAAGATCTTGTATTTCTTAATCTGATCTCTCATCTCTCGTTCACATCTATTCTCAACTATTGCTAGAGTGTAGATTACATCCCTCAACTCTAAAACCGGGTAAACTTGATCCTCTAACTCCCAAAACCATGTAATTTACATCCCTGAGACAGGTTAAAGTTGATTTTGACCATCCAAAAGTGTTTTTCTGCTGACATGACGCCTACGTGGATCCTAGTCAGCCTAAAAGGAAAATAAATAAGTTTTTTATTTTTTCTAATTTACTACAAATATTCAAGAAAACTTAGAATAAATAAATGTTCCATAAATTTATTTAAAACATATTAACATAGAAATTCCACAAATGATGATTTTGTGATTTTGTGATTCGAGAAAACTTATTTATCTTCATTTTAGGCTGACTAGGATCCACGTAGGCGTCATGTCAGCACAAAATCGGTTTTGAATGGTCAAAACCAACTTTGAGCTGTCTTAGGGATGCAAATTTCATGGTTTTGAGAGTTAGAAAGTTTAGTTTACCTAGTTTTAGAGTTGAGGGACGTAATCTACACTTTGGCAATAGTTTAGGGACCAAATATACACTTTTTCCTTCTTGATTTGCACATGCGCAAGAGTCTGCATGATGTCGGGCAGGTGGAAGATAGGGGCTTGTATGCGACATAGGCGTGATCAGGCAAGAACAACCTGGCTGGCGGCGGGCAAGCAGTGCGCTCTGCCGCTATGCCATGCACCACACTCGTTGCCACCGCCGTCCTTGACCTCAGCGCCATTTGGATGATGCGGTAACATTTTGTGGTAGCGGGATACATGCTTAGATTTCTGATATTGGTTCTTCAGTTTGAAGGATGCACGTGATGATGCATGCTTTGTTGGGGCAGGAGGGATGTATATGATTCCACGGTAGTTTATTTATGTGTTGGTATAAATAAGATATTCTATTCTACCTCCATATATCTACTCGGGTTGGCAATCTTCCAACCGTGAATGTCATCTATGCGCCTATGGCAATCAATGCATTAATGAGTCATGGGCGGGGGATCTAGGCTGTGTTTAGTCAAAAATTCTATTATTTTTATTCTTAGTCAATGCGTCAGTGAAATGCAATCTTTGTCCTTAATCACTATTGCATAGAACAATAGACACCCTACACATGTTGGACTGTCTACATTGAGCCTCCAATCAGCATGATGTAGAGCAAAGCTTGGATAGCTGTATTACTTCGCTCATTGGATTACTTCGCTCATTAGAGAATTAATGAGCTATGATCAAATTTGACGACATACTTGTAACTCAATGTCTCGCCAGTTAATTTATATTTTCTTAGAGTCCTAGCTGGTCCAGTGTGATTGCTACACATTTTTCAACTCAAAGGTAGGAGAGGCTCGTGCACCAATATCGTCACCGTTGCCAAATATTGGGGAACGAATGTTGCCATTGCCGTAATTCCCTTTCATTATTGATATTGAGGTGAGGCACTTATTCCGCCGCCATCTGGTGATGCGAACCATGTCAGAGATTAGATGAAGTTTGAGAAAACAGTGATGCAAAATTGTGGAGCAACATGGGGTAGAGCGACTGGGGAAATAATGGAATTGGATGTAGCTAGATACAGAACCGAAAATCCAAAGGGATTTCTATTTAATGATGAAATTAAAATGGATTTTCTTCGGCCCCCTTCCAAATAAATGCGGGCATGGTAGAGCTCGGCAGAGGGTTCGAGAATAGGATAGGGTTTTTTACGGTCGGGTCCCCTACCACTAATCTGGCTAGCCTTCTTTTGGGAAGGAAGCAGGCCGGGCCCGACGGGCGGGCATTTCCCGCTACGCAAGCAGCATTGATCGCCACCACCCGAGAAGCAAAAGAGGACGGACAGAGAGGGAGGAAAGGAGGACGAAGATGGCGACTTATAATCTTGAGGTCATGCTATGTATCTATAGCAACACATGCCCTTGTGGGGTAGGTGAACAAACAAATAAAGAGAGGAAAGGAGGAGGAAGATGGCGTCTTGTCTTCTTATAATCGTGTTATGTCAATTTAAAATCCATAACAATGCATAGACACTCTGGGACTTACCATACTGGAAGGATCTAGAAGTCTGGCACTGCATCGATGTGATGCACATAGAGAAGAATGTTTATGACAGCGTGCTGGGTCTACTGCTAAACATGAAGGACAATATGAAGGATGGTGTTAAGGCCCGACTTGACATGGTTGATATGGAAATCAGGCCCGAGCTGGCACCTGTACTTCTGCCTAATGGGAAGACATACATCCCCCTGCCTATTACACTTTATCCAAGGCCGGGAGAACCGAGTTTTGCAAGTTCTTGCATGGTGTGAAGGTTCCATCGGGCTACTCTGCCAACATCAAGAGGCTCGTCTCGATGCAGGACTTGAAATTAATCGGCATGAAGTCTCATGACTGCCATGTTATGATGACACAGATGCTCCCAATTGCAATCAGGAATATTCTACCGCCTAATGTCCGAGAAGCAATCACCAACCTGTGCTTCTTCTTCAACAAGATTTCACAGAAGGTGATGGACGTGTTCAAACTAGATGATCTGGAGTTAGCGGCGGTGGAGACTGTTTGTCAGCTAGAGATGTATTTCCCCCCTTCTTTCTTCAATATAATGGTGCATCTCATCGTCCACATTGTGCACGAAATCAAGATGTGTGGGCCTGTCTTCCTTCGGAGCATGTACCCGTTCGAAAGATTCATGAGAATCTTGAAGCATTACGTGCGAAACAGGTATCGATCGGAGGGAAGTATTATCGAAGGTTACACTACAGAAGAGGTTGTCGAGTTCTGTGTTGACTACATGGAGTCGAACCAACCGATTGGCCTGCACAAAGGCAGGCTTGATGGTGTTGGGACCATCGGAAAGAAATCAATAATGGCCGATCAAGCTAGACACGCTCTTGCCCATTTCACGGTGTTGCAACACACGACCGCCATTGCCCCGTACATGGACGAGCACAGGGCAAAGTTAAGGCAAGAGCATCCAAATAGAACCAATGCGTGGAGGACAAGAGAGCATAACAAAGAATTCAACAAGCGGTTCAAGGAGCGTCTTCGTTTAGGTGCCCCTAGCGACATGCTAACCTGGTGTGCGAAGGGCCCAACATTCAAAGTCGTCACTTGGCAAGGAGATGACATTAACAGATACACATTCTACACGAGAGATCAAGATAAGAAAAGCACATTTCAAAATAGTGGGGTCCGCATAGAGGCTTCTGACATGAGCGGGAAATGGAGCTGGTACTATGGGTTCATCAAGGATATTTGGGAGTTGGACTATGTGTCCTTCAAATTTCAATTATTCCGGTGCCGTTGGGTCAATCTGCAATCTACGAAGGTCGAGAAGTACGGCTTCACAACAGTAGACCTTGAACGTGTTGGATTCAAACATGACCCATTCATTCTAGCCAATCAAGCTCACCAGGTATTTTATGTGACCGACCCGGCGAAGAAGAATCTTCATATTGCCCTACAGGGTAAAAGCTAGATTGTTCGAGTTCAGGGTGTGGTGGATGAGGACGAATACAAGATCTTTGAAGATGTACCTCCGATGCAACATAGCATAAGAGACGCGATTACCGATGAACCTAACGAAGCATGGTACATACGGGAAGATCATCAAGAAGGACTATAGTTCAAAGAGGAAATGCCTCGCAAAAAGAAAAGGATGAGGAAGCGGAGGCAATGAAATAATTTGAGATGCCCAAGTCAAATTTGTTATCAATTTGAGAAGTGCTTATTTTATCGGTTCAAACATGTAAGAAATGTTTAATTACATGCAAATGGTGATACATTATCAATGCCTACATGCTGATCATGGTCATATATCCTACATGCTTGAGTACATATGACAGTTGAGATGTTCGTGGTAATAGTTATAAAATTGTGATGAGGTATTTTGTATGGTGCAAGGTATTTTTGTTATTTGGAAGTTATCAATTTGAGATGGTCATGTGTGGATGATAATATCCCCTTGTATGTGCTTGTGCTAGTGGTATTAATATCTTGGAGATGGTCATGGTGTAATGTCAGAACTGAATTGCCTGTCTTCTAATTGTCTGCTAAAGTTCAGAGATCTGAAATGAACTAATGTGTGCAGACAGTTATCGGAGGCGGTTGAAAAGAACTAACCGCCTCCTTTGTAGATTATCGAGGCAGTTGGAATGAACTAACCACCTCTTTATTTTCTTAATCGGAGGCGGTTAGATCGGGTTAACCGCCTAAGATATCTTCATAATTGGAGGCGGTTAGATCAACAAAACCGCCTCTTTTATCCTTATCCGAGGCGGTTAGATTGATTTAACCGCCTCCGATATCTCTCATATATCAACTCAAACTGCCAAGCCCCGCGTGCATCAACTCAAACTGCCAAGCCCTTGCCTCCCCCGACTAGCGCCGCCGCCCCCGACCAGCACCGCCTCCTCCCCCCAGCGCCCTCTTCGACCAGCGGTGAGTCCCCGACCGGCGGCGACCTTCTTCCCCGAGCGGCGGCCTCCTTCCCTAAGCGACGGCCTCGTCCCCCAAGCGGCGGTCTCCTCCCCGAGCGGCACCACATTGCTAGGTAACTTGAACTAATGTGTGCCCATGTGAGATCACTGAACAGAGGAGGCCTCTTCTTTGTGATTTTTCATATTTCAATTGAGTCGAAGGATGATGTACATTGCTAGGTTAATGGATGATTAGGGTTTAGATGATGCTTATGATGAACAGAGAATGTTGCCTAATCTCTAACAAGTACGGCTTCTACATGTTTGTTTGATCATGTTATATCTATGCTATAGAAGATGAGGTTTTGTTCTACGGTAGGCATATTTGTTTGCATATACTAAAATTGCTAATCATATTTTAATTCTTGTAATAATATTTGCTGTGATGGATTATAGATGTAAACATGTTGCTGAGATTAGTTCTTGTCTAAAGTAGGCCATGTTCTTTTGATATAGGTTGCATGTGCAAGTATAGTGGTATTGCCTAGTCTTTATAAATCTTGTCTTGTAGTCACTAGTATGCATAGATGATTATTGATAGATATGAATGTGCTGGTGTCATTGGATTCAGGTTGTGTTCTGGATAATCATGACTTGTGACTATGCTACACACTAGTTAATGAAATGCTTGCCAGCTCATAAAGAAACGAGAGTAGTGAAGTTCACTATACATTCTATAATACTCCGTTCATGTGCACATAATTGATAATATTTTAGCTATTTATCATGTTTCCTTTTTCATATGTTGCATGCTTAAGATTAGTGTTAAAAGATGGAGAATACTAATCTGACATGTTGTTTAAAGATGATTAGGCTTATGTTCGCATATTGTTTAGATATGACTAGGCTTATGTTCACAAATTATATACGATGAATTGTTTATGCTGATGCTAGTAGAATGGAGACGAACTCCCCGCCGCCCTCCCCTACGATATCACCGTCGGGGTCGCCAAGACCGTCAACATCGTCAGGAAAGGGTTCTCGCAAACCAAGGAAGTCATCGGGGAGGCCGAAGGGCAGATGGGTAGTTGAGAGATTGGATCCGGTGACCGGAGTTCCTAAGCCGGAAGAAACCCAGAAGAAGTGGCGGACGTTATGTGGGGTGGTTGCCCGTTCTAGGTTTAGGATCACCCTTGCTGATTGGGGTGAGCTAACACGGGAGGAGCGGAGGTCCCTGTTTGACGAAGTGAAGGGCTCATTCATGTACCCGAAAGCCGATTTCTTCCGAGCTACTATATTGACGGCTGGGAAATGTTGGAGGAATTTCAAGCATAGACTGGTGAGGGACTATCTCAAGCAAGAGAAGTTGCCTTGCCAGGCATACCCGATGTCTCCGAAGATGATTGGGTAGAATTCTGCTCCTGAAGTCATCCGAAGAGTTCCATGCAGATAGGCAGAAGGGGCAAGAGCTAGCCAGGAGGAACAAGCACCCACATTATCTCGGCACCTTAGGGTACATCGGTGCTAAGAAGAAATGGGCAAAGGAGGACGAGGAAGCGGAGAAGCACGGACAGCAGCCGGTATTCTCAGATTTCAACGACAGCCGCATCCGGAACTGGTGCAGGGCGAGGACGAAGGTGGATCCTCGTGGTCAACGCGTATGGCGAAACCCAGAAGATGAGGAGGTCTATCAGAGAATGGTGGGGTTGAATGAGCAGGCATCTCAAGACTCGTTTTGCCAAGTCAGGAGAAAGACATACTCTCCGAAGCCATCGGCACCAGGGAGTCCTATGGACGCACCAGGGGTTTCGGAAATCTAGCAACATGGGGCAAAGCCTTCACCGACGATACGCAGGAGGCACGTTGGCAGAGGAAGAAAGCAAGAGCTGAGCAGATGAAACCGGAGATACAGTCGTCCCTTGAGGCGCAATTTGAGGAAAGAATGAGAGCCATGGAGGAGAGACTTTCAGCACAGTACCTGCAAGACAGGGTGCCAGTCGCAAGCCCGGGTACCCACCGCAGTAGCTGCGCCTCGGGTGCGGATGATTGTTCTCCCATCGACCAAATTGGGAGTCTGACACGGTGCAAGATGCAGATACAGTTCGCTACGATGAACTTCACAATGGACGCCACGTACAGTCAGGTGTGGCCATCTACTCCTGGAACGGTGTTACACGGTGTCCCGTTAACGCCAGGTTTCACGCGAGTGCAAATCGAGTCAATCAACCCGACCTTTGCTAACTGTCCCTTACTGAACGCGCGAGAATCTGATGAGATGCAATTGCTAAGCGACACAGTCGGGTCATTCGTCCAGTGGCCAGAGAAGGACATAGTCCTCGAATCAGCACCGAACGCACCGTCTGATCCTCCATGTTCGCTGGATCTTGGGATGATGAGGTTTTCACCGGTGGTTGCTCGATCTCCACCAGAGGTTTCGAAGCAGCTCACCCTTCCTTGGCCAATGCCGACAGTACCACATGTGAAGGTTTCTCATCATTTGCTACCCCCTCAACTCCCGACAGTACCACAAGTGGAGAGCTCACGGCCAAGTCGTGTTCAAACGAAGAGTCAAGGGGCCACATCCAAGCTGAAAGTATACAGAGCCAAAAAGTCTGCTTCAAAACTGGCGGCCGATGTTGAATATCCTATAGCGGAGCTAGCTCATCAACACGTTCTGGGACAACCTATGGTGGACGCTAACGTGAACCTGGGCATAGCCTGCCGGACGCTCCATGATCATTACCTCGAGATGTCAAACAGGCCATTCCCAGATTCAGGAGTCGGCATCATAGTCTGCTTCAAGGAGGAGCATTTCAAGCACCGTCAAGGAAATATGTTTCCCGTGGATTTCTCTGACATCTTCAACATGTTCCACTTCCGTGAGCTGGACGCCGGGCTTATGAAATGCTTCATGCTGTAAGTCCTTACAACACAGCACCGTTTTATTTTATCACCGATAAGTGCCTATAATATAACTCATTCTTCTCCTATACTCAGATACATGGTTGATTTGAGCGACAGAAGAAAGATCCACAACTCTGTGGGGTTCGGCAACCCACATTTGGCCCAAAGCATCGTGGCAAATAGGAACATGGTGCGGGATTACGTCATGCATTTCCTCCATGAGTACTCCACACGAGATCACATCCAGGTTGCCTATAACATCGGGTAAGCCACATTCTTTGCAAATTCTCATCATTCGACGGCTAAACATTTAATAACTTCACATCGTATAACCAAGGGCCATTGGATCCTCCTCATGATCGTGCCGAAAGCGAATAAGGTATATTACCTTGATTCCATGAGACGTAGCATTGACGAGCGCAAGCAAGCGTACTTGGACATCATGCGTCTACTCGACGAGTGAGTACCAAAACTTTCGAATTCGTCCATGCCTATTCTTTCTTCTCCCCAAAGGAAAAGACAATTCGATGCTAATTGTTTTGAATCACCTAGAGCGTTTGACACGTACGTCAAACAAGGAGGGAGGCACAAGGAAGGAGTGCTCGTCGAGTTATGCCATGACTCCAAGCTTAAGGTATTCCGTAATGTCCTTGACTCCTCGAACTAATGCCATCATACTTCTGCCCTCTATACCTAATCGATATCCCTTTTGTAGTGCCAACAACAACCCGAAGGGTCCGACCTCTGTGGGTATTACGTGTGTTTCCACATGCTAACCCTTTGCAGCAACCCAAAGTACCGTGATCTAGCGGTACGAAACCATCGCTACTACTAATGTCTAGTGTTTAATCATGCTATTCGCCTTGAGTGTAAGCTTCATGTTTTCAGGAAGGGGCGAAAACCATGGCAATCAAACAGTTGGAAGATATGGACATCACCTAGATCCGGTCGCACATCGCTAGCTTCCTAAACAACGAGGTCATTAGTGCCGAAGGACGCTTCAATTTCTCGGCGGCAAGCTAGGAACTTAGCATTGCGATTAGTTAGATCATTACTTAGGTTTCTAGTTAGGTCATTAGTTACGTCATTAGTTTGAAAGCATCAAACTTTGTAGTTATCTATCCAACTTGTGGTTTGAAATGATAGGTGCACTTGATATTTTTAAATGTCTTGTTCATTTTTCCTCTCAGTGCTAACGTATAAGTGGGTGTGACATAACTATAACTTTTTCTTGTGAATGTCACTGTTTTACAAATGAGACTTCTTTATCAACAGATATCATGTATGGAGGCTGCGGTGAGTGGTTCTATTCATGTGAAGAACTTAAGAGATATTTACTTTTTTGAATTTGATCAATATCTTCGCTGTGAATTGAGTATATGTCACAAGTGAATAAGTTTTGTAATATTATTCATATGCGTATGTATGTGAATGTTTGAAGTTTATGTCTTGTGATCGATGCGAGAATGAATGATTAAATAGTGTGCTATATAAATTTGTTGTATACGTGCTGTGCTTTGGATATTTCATATAAACTGTTTGCTTTTTCAGGGAGGCTAGTAAATCAGGCAAAATAATGCCGGTTTAAAAACATATCCGAGGCAATTGCGCCTCGGATATCTCACTTCTGCACGCGGTTACAATTACGCAACCGCCTCCGATAAGGGCTTATCCGAGGCGGTTTACGCATTTCAACCGCCTCAGATAAGTTCTATCCGAGGCGGTTGCGTAACCATCTCCGATGCATGCCTCCGTATCCGCAACCACTCTGTGGAGGCGGCTGCTATAACCGCCTCGGATGTGCTATTTGAACCGTCTCAGATATTGATTTCTGTACTAGTGTAACCTTCCTAAAATATGTTTTAAAAAATAACTATCCTAAAATATGTTTTAAAAAATAACTAACTGACTCAAACACAATAAAACTCCTCCACAACAAACTAACTTAACCGCGTTTCTAGAAAGACCATGGTGACAATAGTGACTTAATATGATTGATTATAGTTATAATCTATAGCAAAGTGCGGGCAGTTTGATAGTACAGGTTAAAATCCCACCCAACCATTCTGTGGTTGGTGTTCATTGAACTCCGATCACTCTGCTAGAGAGACGATGTATGATGGTACACATCCCTCGGTAATATTATCGATCATCCAACACCTGAATCCATGTCCGTGCATTCTGAATGATAGATTTAAATTAACCAATAACCATGCATGCATTTTACTAGAACAAATTTATTCGACGTTTGCACTTCAAGGCTAGTGCCGGTTGAACAAATATGAGACGATCAAATTATTACTGTGTCGCAACCGACTCAACGTACGTACGGGGGCACGTACACCTTCGCAAGATAACATGTATCCATGAGCATATTAACTTGCTCTCTCCCTCTCACTGTCTCTACGGAGCAACCGACGACGGCGACTTGTTGCCATGGTGTATCGGATCGGGCCCGCCGGGCACCTCCCTCTTGGTGCTGTCTCCACCGACCTGGCTCGACGGCGGCGCGACCTCGTCACGCCTCGTGAAGGACGCAAGCCTCGGCTGGTGGCCAATGAACCCCTGCTGCTGCGCATTACCGCCGCCGCCGCCACCTCCTCCATTGGCCACCGCAACCTCACCTCTTTGCATCATCCTCATCGCTTCCGGCGTCCTGGCGAGACCAAGAGTGCAAACCAAGAACAGCACCATCACCACCACCATGGCCATCCTCGAAGAAGCCATGAACAACACAACCTATAACTCGATTTTACTTAGCTGCAAATCTCTACAGCTAACAATGTTTTGAGGTATTTATCGCACATGCACTTGCACACCCTTATATACACAGGCCTGTCCAGGTGAGGAAACAGAGAGGAAATCAATCAGTTGGACCGATGGCGACGTTAAATAACCGTAGCTTAAACATTCAACAATTCAAATGAAACTCCATAGGTCGATCGAAAATGCGACAACCTTTTCGAGAGAGGACATGGAGAAAAAGTAGTGGGGGTCGCTTCGGCACGCAACGACCTCCATCGCGCACTTGGGATCCATGCGGATAAATCCAGAGCTGGCGGTTAATCGTGGGTACCCTGAAGCATTAGTTTAGTACAAGTAGTGCAGCACCTCTGTTATCCTGTCGAGCTCTTGTTTGCTTGTCGTGGCAAAGCTAACCTTTACTGTGAGATTATGTGTCACAGAAGCATAATATGAGTTAGCTGTACATTGACTCTGATCGATAGTGTATACTACTCTTCGCATTACCTTTGACTAGATAGTGAAACTTGAAGTGCGTGCATGGTTGTTTGGTGCAGAGAGATACCCTTCGCATTACCTTTGACTACATGGTGAAACATGAAGAAGTGCGTGGTTGTGGTTGCAGACTGTAATTAGTTATCAGTAGCATACTAACTCTTCCCTGTCAAAGAAAGTAGTACATTAACTCATTTGAAACAGTTTCAGTGCCAGCTTGCGGCTGTTCTGATGCGCTGTGAAATCTTTACTGTTAATTATAGCTTCAAAGTGAATAAAAGGATATATTTAGGTCTCCAAAATTGCAAAGTACAACTGTAGATATAAGGTACGGTAATTTCAAATTGAGACTTAGTCTCAGTTTGTGTTTGCTTAACTGTGTATGATATGTTTATTCTTAAAACTGCCGCAGATAAGAATTTACAAAATGTGTATTGATTTTCTTTATGAATAAGATCAAATATAGATAAACCCGGTTGACTAATGGTTCTACTCTCAAATTTCATCTTAGTGGTTATAACCTCAGTAGTTGTAGTGGTCGAAGGGCATGTCTGTTGAGCGGTATAATGGAGATCTCTTAAACTTTCAATGAACTTCCTAAGCCATTGAGGTAACTAGGCGCTTTCTGTGCAGCTACATGGAATCACTGTTGGCAATCTGGCAACGGCCACATTTGGGACCCAGTAAAAGGTGAACAGGAAATTGGTATTCCTAGAGGAATTCAGTACATACAGAAGGTGATGACGCCTCAGATAGCTCAGAAGTGGAACCCCTCAGAACAAAAGTGGAACCCCCCAGAACCAGGCTGGACCACTTTTTCCTACGATGGCTCGTTCGTTCAGTCTGACGGGTTCGGCCGGTGCCGGAAATGGTGCTACGCGACTCGGACGGTGAGGTCATTTTCTCTGCTTGTCCAAATCTCAACCACTGTTCTGAAGCTTTTGAGTCGGAAATCTGTGCGCTGATGGAAGGTTTGGCCTTGGTACTTCACTGGACAAATTTGCCAGTGGTCATTCGTAAGACTCTGATGCGCTCATTCAGTCGCTGCGTAGTACAAAGGTCTAAACATGCACACCTGCTCAGGGAGATCAAGCTGCTGATGTCTGAAAATCAAGGGATCTTGCTCACGAAATTAAGACGCCACCAGAGAAGAATTGCTCATGAATTGACAAAGTTTGGTAGAGTTGAGAATGCATCAATGTGTGGCTGCACTCCTCCCCGTCTTGTGTTACTACTTTGCTACCAGACGATTGTAATTCTATTATAGAGTAAAGCTCTCATTCCCCCGCAAAAAAAGAAAAATTCATAAGCCATTGGATATTCGTCCAACCAGCCACGTCCCTTCCCTTATTCATGTATAATCCACCAGCCCTAAACCTAATAGTCGATCCGGCCGCACAACACCACTAGCTTATGGCCGCCGCGGCCATGCCTACCAGCCTGTGCTGACGATGTTCTCCTCCTCCACCCTTCTTCATCCTGGTGGTTACGTAGCTCTTCTTCTTCCACGCCAGCGATCTTCTTCTTCTTGTCCAGCAATCTTGCCTTCGCAGCCAACAACAGGTTGCGGCGCCTTCAGCGTGTAACTTTAAAATAGGAAAAGAAAGGGCGGCATTCGGTAGCAGCGGCGACCAGCTTTGTCGGAGAGCGGCATGAAGCGCCGCGCACTGGCTCTACAAGTGAGCTGCGAGGGGCACAGGCGCCATGGCTTCGTGGGAGCTTCGCATGCTCGCGCCGGAAATGAAGTTTATCGAATCCTCAGTTGACTGTGGTCTAGCATATCCGTTTCTAAATATCGGAAATATCCTCGTGCCCCGTGGGTAGCTACTACACGTGTGCACTGAGAGAGAGATATGGCAGTGCATGGTCAAAGCTAGTTAGTGCTAATCAAACGCTGTACACGGCCCTCTGAACCGATTCAGCACAAATCGATTTTCACGCAAAAGGTACAGACAAACTGATGATGCTGATTCTCCTGCCCCACATACTATGGTAGCCGGGTAAGTCAAGGCAGCCATGGGATTCCAGCCCAGCCCGGCGACACCCAAGTCTAGCTCCTCCTCCGGGCCACCAGTGGTGGGACAGCAGACGGAGATGCCGCGGCGGAGGTCGTCAGGCTCGCGCACGCCTCCGGCCAGGGTGAGGGTGGCCAAGTCGTCCGCGCAAGTTCAGCCCGCGCGAGTGGCGATGGCGCCGAAGGTCAGGGAGCTTGCCCGCCTCAGCGAGCAGCTGCTACACCGACAGACGGGGCGGCAACGGCGTGGAAGCCGCTCATGAGCTCCGCCTGCTCCTCCAGCCGTGCGCTCCTCGCTGCCAACTCCGCCGTGGCCGGCGACAAGGATTCTTTCCTCGCCTCCTCCCGCCGCAACTACGCCACCGTCCTCGGCCGCACCGAGTCCTTCTACAACGTCCTTTGCGCCGGCGGATGGATGCGAGGATGACTAGCTCCGACACCCAGTCTGGCCCGTCGTCCTCCGTCACCAATGGCAGGAGCTGCGCTCCCGATGACGACGGCTTCATCTTCCTGAAGCTGAACTCCCATATTGTGAGCATGAGTCCTTGCATCTCCCCGTGAGTTCGGCAGGAGTAGCATGAGTTCTTGTTTTGTTTCCGTTTTGGAGGTTTGATGGTGCGTCCCAATTATCCACTCCATAGCAGATGAAAAGGAGAGGCACCTATGGCTCTATAGGTTCTGTTTTTTATCACTTTGTTTTTTCCTGCGACAACCCAGTATCTGTCATACATGTCACTGTAACAGTTTACTTTGACTCTGTGGTGCTTAACACCGGAAAAATGGCAATTTTAGCGTTGCGACCGCCGTCAACGCCAGAACTGAGCCCGCTCGCATCGCAACGCCAAATCTGACGCCGCGATTGGCTGGGCACACGCCGCGTGGCACATATTGCGTTGGGTGAAAGCGAAGCCTTCCTGTCGCGGCCGCCCAAAGCGACAGCACCTTCGCCGCATCCGAGATGCTCCTGTCGCCGTGGCTGGCCACGACACCCGTCTTGTTGCGGTAGCTGGCCACGACACGCTGCCTGTCAAATAGTCAACGGCTGAATCTAACACATGTTCGAATCTAATAGCAGATCAAACGATAATGATTGCGTGTGTAGCTACCGCTATGAGTAGCAAATCCACACTCTTCTAAGTATATGTAAGATTATTTATCGATCAACAGTTTGGTACACATCCAATCAGACATCATACCATGCGAATCCGACGTTCACAGGAAGTGTATAGAATCAAAGAAATTATCAGGTAGACTATAGGTTTATTACCCTCAGTGGGCTATACTACTCCTCTATCCACCATCAGTTCGTGCTTTGAAATTTACATATTTTTATTATCTTCACTATAGGACATCCTCATTTCACACCTTAATAAATTTAATTTTATAGTATTGCTATGTCTAGAGCACGGTCAATACGGTCAGGATTTGACTATTACTTAATTATTAATTTATTTTTAATATTTAACATGCATAAAAATATATTAATATAAACTAAATACGGCTTGGTTTGTTCATAGAGAATACGGTGTTATATAGTAGAGATATAAAATATATGAATCTTCAAGCACAGTAGTGGATGAGAAGGTAGTATAACCTACCGGGAACTGTAACAGCGAAACCGATATATATATATGTTCAGTTTGTTTAACTAAGACGTGATCGGAATCGTACGGATGCATGGTGGAAGGGTCCTGATATTTTTCTTTGGATTCGGTTTAGTGGGACTAATCCGTTAGGTACTTTGCATGCACGATGCGACGTCTACGTGGTATGTTGATAAGACGACGTGAAAAAGAGCTACGTTGTCTGGTCACCATTGTCTGATCGGCGCCAAAGACGCTTAGCTAGCTTGAACCTATCAAGAGCAAAATACTGTTGATCCTGGCTGCATGGGTCGCGAGTGGATCAACATGGCCGGATGACCGGGCTGGACTTTATGAATATATATCCCAAATGCCAAATCCGTGCAACGTTCCACTAACCAGAAATAACAAGAACTCTTTTATGGTATATCTAGCTGATATGAACAGTTCATTTTTAACTTATTCAACGATGGAGATAAATTATATTATTATATCTTTTGAGCAGTATATATGATCTAATTTGAGCGGTACATGAATCTCATGAGTTAAATTAAAAGAAATATAGTAAATCCCGCAAGTCACGAGGGAAATATTGGAACCCAAAATTTCCATACCCAGAACCAGATCCGGATCCATTTGTGTGCTCTTCCGACAGCGGCGCTAGGGTTTCAGCCACTCTCTTCAGACGATGCTAGGATTTGAGCCACACCCTTCCGACAGCCAAGCTCATGAGCTAGCCAACCTCGAGCTAGGCATCGAGAGCATCGAGCGCCTTGCCGACGCCACCCTGCCGAGGCCCTGCGAGACACCAAGATCCGCTCGCTGTGCAACTCCATCCGCCTTCTCAGCGTCGTCGCCTCGCTCCACGTGTTGTGCCGCACCGCCATCGAGGAGAAGGACGGCTAGACCTGCGGGATGCCCAACTCCCTCTTCGCCACTTGCGTGCAGCTCTACCTTGCGATCGTGTACAAGATTGAGCGCAATGACCCCGTCGCCGCACGCCACCTGCTCCAGGTGTTAGTAAACGCGCCCCCCCTCGTGTGCAAGAGCCTCCTCCCGGACCTCTGGGGCCACGTCTTCCTGCCCCATCTGCTACACCTCAAGGAGAGCCCAAGCTCATCACCGGTTGGGATGCATACCACCAGACCAGGAGGATGAAGACCCTGCAGAAGCTGTAGAACGTCCAAATGAACAACGGCACAGCTCAGTTCAGGTAGAGATTTGTTTAAAAGTTCATCACTTCTGCTTAGATAATTAAATTTGATGGTAGGGAAAAGTTCATTATTAAATTTGATGGCTACGGAATAGTTCATCACTTATGCGTAGATAACTAAAATTCACCCCCCTCCCGGCGGGAGTTCTTGCGCCAGATGGCGAGGCCGCACGATGACGAGCGGCATCAGCTCAAGCTGGACCGGGGACATCTGTTCGACCTTCTACAGCAGCAACCAAGTCCAGAGGCGTGCATTTCAATTAGAGTCGTATTCTATGGTTACGATTCTACTAGATATGTCTTTTTAATTTTATCGAAAATCGATTTTACGATATAGGCGGTTATGACCTCCCCCTCAATGCCTTGCGGTAATGATTCCTCTATGTATCGAGAGAACCATGTCGAAGAAACTCAGCAAAATGACCCTGTAACTTCGAGAGAACGGGTGCTCTCCTATCTTTTGATTATGAAAGCGGCACATACCAGAGGGTTTGAGCAATCTGCAGGAAGTTTTTATTTATTTATTATACACAAGGCTTGACTTCACAGGGCTCGACCTTGACTTGCCATCATGGCTACACTCTTTTCATCAAAGCAACAAAAGGACTAATCATCTCCTCAAACAAGTAACTGTTCGCACACGAACACGTCACCGTGTTGCCCCCGGCGTCGAGCGTAATACGCATGACACGTCGCCGGAGGAGCCTTGCCGGGAGCGCGATACGCAAGACACGCCGGCGAGGTCTCTTAAAGACCCGAAACCCCACACGCCCGGGAGGGACCCCGTCAGGGAGTGCGGCGGCTATGGGCTGCCCTAGGTCGACCTGATTGCCCCTAGGGCCTCGACTTTCGTTGCCGTGTAACACGAAGAACGAGAAGCATAAAATAAGGGCAAGAGGAAAATAGTAGATGAAAAAGATAATACATTGATTTGATCGATTGTGTGTTGTTCTCAATCGGCCGTCACCCTTTACATATTTATAGGGCGGCTGGTCTTTCCGTAGGAGAGCAGGACTCCTAATCCTAACTGAGTACGTACATATGATTTTCCTTTCTTTCTATCCTTGCCTTCCAAGTCTTGTGCAATACGCTTGATCTTTGAACTATAATAGGAAACCACCTTGTATACGAGATACCCTTCCATACAAATCGGGTAACTTTCCGAATCTATGATTAGCTTGATTACCGTGATCAACCGCTGTTCCTTGTTCTCTAAGTTGAGGTCTCTGGCACCGAAAAAGACTTTGAAGTAGATGACTCAGCGCATTAGCCCACCCGTGGCGCTGCGACCTGGTTCTGCTAGAAATGACTCGGCTTGGGCCACCCGGCGCGCTGAACGACTTGGCTATTCTATGAGCAACTCGACACATTTGGACAACCAGAGAGCGCTGCGAGCTACTCGGCGTGTTGGACAACTAGGAAGAACTGCGAGCTACTCGGTATTTTGATCAACTCGGGGATGCCGCAAGCGACTCGGCACACTGGATAACTCGGGGACGCTACGCGCGACTCGGCACACTGGATAACTCGGGGATGCTGCGAGCCACTCAGCTTGAATCACCCGTCATGTCAGACCAGTCAGGAATACTGTCAGCGATACGAGGAACAGGGTCCCCTAGACTGCTGGCAAAGGCCGAACTTGACGCCACGTCACCAAGGACGTGGGAGTCAAGAGGAGGTTCTCGGGGCTCACCCCGAGTGTTGTATCTACTCGGCCATCAAGGGGAGCCCCAAGTCGTCCCTTATGGATGCTTCCCGAGCACCCAAGGCAACTTGGCTCCTACTTGGGACGGCGAGTGCCTCCCAGGCAGTGGAATGGCCTAGGTCATGTGCTCGGGAGTCCCCGAACACTGGAACCCCGAGCACCCCTCGTAGGTCCTTCCCAGTACACGTGGCCCGACAGGCGCATTAATGCCTGTCTGTGCATAGCTCCTATTCCTTCGCCTTCCCGGCCGAATCTCAAAGGGGGGTCCTTCCAGACCACCGACGCCGGCGTTTGTTCGCCGACAAATACTGTGGACTACTCGGCCCGCTAGATTTGCCAAGCCTTCTGTTGCACGTCAACACTAATTCTAACAATTATCGACGGGCCGACTCGGTAATGAGCAATTAAATTAACTCGGCCAAATTCTGCTATCAACACATGCCCCCCTGTTTTCGGTATGATTGTATTCTTACCGAAAACACTACGAAACATCCTTAGGACGATGCCAAACATCTCACCGGCCACATCTCTTCTACTCGGCGTGATATAACACGTCAGCCACAGAGCTGTCAAGCCTCTTGCCATACGCTTGGGTGGAACTTCTTCAAGTATTTGCCGTTGAGAGCTCGAGGCAATAAAGTACCTTGTATGGATTCCACCAGGTATGAATTTCCAGGAACCACCCTTACAACTTTGAAAGGACCTTCCCAACTAGGAGACCATTTCCCAAACTTGTTATCTTTTGAACCAATTGGTAGAATCACTTTCCACACTATGTCACCGACTTGAAAGCTCTTTAACTTGACCTTTTTATTGTAGGCTCTTGCTACTCTCAATTTGTCTCTTTTTATGGCCTTTAAAGCAACCAAACGTTTATCGGCGACTTCATCAAGATTATCCATCATCAAATTATGAAAATCCACCACCGATAAATCATTTTGTTTGGCTAATCTTAAAGCATTCAGATTTATCTCTACGGGCAAAACGGCATCTTGTCCATACACGAGTTCATATGGAGTTACCTTTGTAGCACTATGTCTTGAAATTCTATGCACCCATAAGGCTTCGGATAACACCTCATGCCATCTCCTTGGATTATCTTCGATCTTCTTCTTAATAAGCTTGATTAACACTTTATTGCTGGACTCAGCTTGTCCATTGGCTTGGGCATAATATGGAGAAGAATTGAGTAGCTTTATCTTCTAGGACTCGGCAAATTCTTTCACTTGCTTTGAGATAAATGATGAGCCTTGATCTGTAGTCAAAGTCTTGAGGAATACCGAATCTATGAATGATGTGCTCAGTTATGAATCGAATTACCTCCACATGAGTCATATTTTTTGAGAGGTACTGCTTCAGACCACTTGGTGAAATAATCGGTAGCTACTAACACGAACCGATCCCCTTTTGAAGAAGAAGGATAAATTTGCCTAATGAAGTCTAACCCCCAACCTCTGAATGGCCACGGCTTGATAATAGGATGTAATATAGCAGCAGGGGCTAATTGAATGTCACCAAACTTCTGACAAGCTTCGCACCCTTTATAATATCTGAAGCACTCACTAATCATCGTCGGCCAATACAATCCAGGGCGTCGCAACAACCACTTCATCTTATGTGCCGACTGATGAGTGCCACAAATGCCTTCATGTACCTCTCCCATTGCAACTCTCGCTTGGTCCTCGTCCAAGCACTTTAAAAAAACACCATCGGCCGTTCGGCGATAGAGATCACCATCTATCAACGTATATTTGAAAGCCATCCGCCGAATTGTAATACCCAATTGTAACGAGATAGGTATTTGCTTTGCATACATGCATACATGTCATCATCCCCGCACCATCTCGTTTAAACCCGAATATGATATAGTTGTACTTTATAGAGTATGTTCATATCTCATCCTCGGTGGATATTTATACAAACACCAATCAACTTATTCGAAGTAGTTGAATTGACAATGTCATCAATAAAGGTGGGGGAAGTCATCGGATTCTTCGAAGAGTCCCCGATCCTAACTTCAAACCCTAACGACAGCTAGAAGTAGGGTGGAGAGAATATAGCAAATTCTAGTAGATGAAAGGTTCTTAAACTTCGCAAATAATTTCAAAAAGTGAAAACCCTAATCCTATGTGCAATTTTAGAATTTTTGAATATACCTAGGGCCTAGTCGCAGTGTAAACCCTAATTTGAGCCCTAATTTGAATTTGAATACGGACATAGGTCAAACCTAGTCCAAATTGATTCAAATTCTCCCAGTAGCTCCCAAATAATATATTAGAACCCCTGTAAAAATTTCAAAATATTTGGAGAAAAATTTGCACATAAAATGACGTGGGGAATGAATCAGGAATAAATAAAAAGAAAAAGGAAACCAAACCCTAACCGACCTGGGCCGAGGGCTTGCTCGGCCGGCCCAGTCGGCCTGCCCGCGCGCGCACGCCTCTCCTCCCTCGCTGCCAGCCGGGCCCCTCCTGTCATCCCCCTCCTCTCTGCTGCCGCGCCCCGGGCCCGCCTGTCAGCATCTCCCCTTCCACGTCGCCGCCGTCCGCTGGCCGGGGTGGGCGGTGCCCCGTTCCCGACCCCGGCTGTCCGAGCCGTCGCCGCCCTATTTAAACCACCGTTCCGACAGCTCTTTCTCTCCCCCTTCCCTCCCCGAAACCCTAGCGCCCCATTCCTCACTTCCCGAGCTTCTTCCCCAATTCCAGTAGCTACTCCGGCGAGGAATTGCGGCTGCTCCGGTGAGCTCCAGCTTTCCTCGTTCCACCACCGAGTCTCCTCTTGCTCTCCCTCACCTCCCCCTCCATTTTATTCCACAGATCCGCGCTAGGAACCCCGACTCCACCGCCATCTTCCTCGTCTCCGGTCATCTGCTCCGGTGAGCTCTTGCCTCGGCTCCAGTGGTCCTCGGGTTCCATCTTCTAGCCCCAGAGCACCGCCTCCTTCTCCTCAACCTCCCTCACCTCTTTTCCCCGCAGGTCAGCGCCTAGAACACCTCGACACCGACAGCCCGAGCTCCTCGCCGCCACTGTCCTCGTCGCCGGCACGCCTCTGACCTCCATCTTCTTCCCCGAGCATCGCAACCTACTCGGGGTGAGCTCCCGGTCCTCCTGCCCCTTTTCCCCGAGCAAGCAGAGCACCGGAGCTAACTCCGGTGAGCTCTCCGACGAGCCTCCGCCGTCTGGGCCTCACCTCCGGCCGGTTCCGAGAGAGAGAGAAGGAAGAGAGAGAGGGAGAGAAAGCCCCGGATGCATGGCGTGCTCGGGTTGGCTCCCCGTCCACCCGAGCCACTGACAGTAGGGGCCCGCGTACCTGCTGACGTGGGTTAAGGGTGGGAAACCCTGGGTGACTTCTCGGGTGCACGTTGGATTTGGGATCTGGTCGGGGTAGACTTCGGGTGTACCTAGCATTTAGGGTTTAGACTGTTTAGGGTTAGATTTTTGGATAAAATTTCAAATAGTCATAACTTTCAAACCACACGTCTAAATTTGATAAATTTTATATAGTTGGAAAGCTTATGAAATTCTCTACAATATGGCTGAATGAAAACTTAATTTTGAGCACATGCATCAGATGATATCTAGGGTTGTTTTTTAGCTATTGTCGAGGGTCGATAAACCCTAGATTCACGACTTTAGCTCCGATTTCGACAAACCTTATAGTTTTGAGAATCTTATGGGATTTCCTGGGACTTGGCACCATTAGGTTTCCAGTAACGACACATGCACGATGGATCCTTGTAGGGTGTGAGTCGTAGTCCCCTTTTATCATCGACGTCATCGATAAACCCTAACTCGATGACTGTAACCCCAAAATTGAACAATTCCAACTACGTTAGCCTCGTGATTCAGAGCACTATCTTACTACGCAGACTTTAGGTCATGATCCTCTATAGTGAATAACAACCCTCAAACCCTAATACGTAATCGCATGAAACTTGACATGCATGCAGGATAGGACAACACTAAGTAAGAGATGTTCGATGCTTTATCTTCTTAACACTGTTAGACCACCTTAGAAATACACATCTAGTGTAGCTCCTCATGCATACATGCTGGTGTTTAAATATCCTTTTAATGTTATTTTCCGGTATTTCGTTTTGCTTGCACTAGAGCTCGAAGAAGAAGACCCTCAAGCTCCCGACTCAACGCAGAATCAGGAACAGTTTGAAGAAGGCAAGCAGAGCTTGTTGCATCCTTTAATTGTCTATTACTTACTTTACGTATCTATATGTCAATGTGTGGATCGTTGCTCGGAAACTGTGGTCGAGTTTGGTTAAACTAGCATGTTAGGATGTGCTGTGTTGTAGGTCTAGTTATGGTTGAAATCAATCGATGCACTAAATACTTGAACCTACTAAGGTGAGATGTGAGAGTCGAAGGAAAAAGGGTCAGCTGGATAAAGTTGGTATCATTAGAGGAGCATGTTGCGACCAGGTGTATGGTGAGTGTTGTCGCGATACCAACCCTGAGGTGACTCCAGCGTGATTACTTCCCTTGTCACCGCGTGGACGTTGCCAAGACCAACACTAGGGTATGTCGGATGGTAAGTATAATTCCGCTTGGAGCCTTGCAACCTCCAAGGGATAATGCTCTCGTATACCCGTAGTGGTTGCATCGTCGGAACGGTCCAAGAGATTGAATGAATTTATGCATTTGATGGTTCAATTTGGATTTGATCTATGGGCTGTCCCCAATTGATTGGGAATTAGTTACATGAATGTGTTGGTGGTTTGACATTGGTATGTTTTTTGCCCGAGTAGTATGTTATCTACCTTGCCCTTCCCTCACGTTATTTGTGCTATGTTTTTAAATTAAGTATATTGTTACTCTGAGAAGCATCATGTTTATTTCCTGCAGTAGTAAATCCATGCGTAGGACATTTAATCAAGCACGAATAAGTCTTGCGAGTACTTTTGTACTCACCTAGGTTGTTCCTAGAGCTTGCAGGTGAGCCGGCGGTCGAAGACTATTTTGATGATGCCTGAAATTGTGTTTCCTCGGTAGTGTTCGACTTCAGGGATAGGTTGTAGTTTTTGGTCAGCGGTCACTGTGCCGCTGTGGGACTCATTTACTTTGCTTCCGCTGTTGTTTAAATACTCCGTACTCGGATATGTTTTCGGTTATGGCCGAATGATGTAATGTGTTGTCCCATCGTGGACGGTTACTAGTAATATCGTATTTGTAGAGCTTTGTTATGATATGCAAGTTGTTAATTCAGGCTACCCCGGCACAATGCGTGAATGACATGAAGTGTATGGGTATGCCGTGAAGGGTCGAAGCCGTACCTCGTTTTACTAAGTCGAGCAGGAGTCGGTTGAGTGACCCGCTGGCTGAGATGCTGTGCCGGCCAGGCAGGGTGTGGGCGTGTTCTACCGGGCTTTCGAGCGACCCACTAGCTTCCGAGCTAGGTTAGTGTGTGGGTAGAATCGTCGGGCTCCTCCGATCTTGCTTGGCATGGTAGGATTTGGGAACGAATCTGAATCTTCACCGGGTCTGGGAATCGTATGTGACTCTGGGCAGCTTGGTCGCTTCCGGCTGGCTTGCGTTGGTCAGGTGTCGAATCACTCCACCTCGGTGAGTACGGCGCAGGTACCGTGCCACCCGGTCGACTGGTCCTTCGGCCCTTGGCGACCTTTCATCCCCTTAGTCATATGCAATTCCGGGTCCGTGACACGAATGATCCTGTCTACCTTCTTACCCGGATCTTGTAAATAAGCAATGATGGGCTTCCTCCAATCCTCGCTGTTACTAAGTTTCTCATTAATGGTCGAAGCGGCGGGCTCTGGTTCAGCCTTACTTACGTAGTCGGGACCAAGCATCGGCTCTTGACAAATGTGAAACATACCACGATTAACATGGTAACTGGATGTTTGTTGCACCAACTCATTTGCAATCCCATTCTCTTGTCTAGGTACATGAGCAATGCTAAAGTAATCCAAGGTAGAAATTATGTCTAGACATTTATCGAGATAAATATTAAGTGCTTCGTCGAAACATTGATAAATCTTGGATATTTGCTGAACTACTAACAACAAATCACCGAAGGCCTCGATATGTGTAGCACCTATAGCAATTAGAAACTCTAAACCGAATAACAATGCTTAGTACTCGGCCTGATTATTTGTGCAAAAGTACTCTAAGCGGCATGAGGCTTCCAAAACAGCACCATAAGGTGATATATAAACAACGCCAACACCTTGGCCATTGCTACAAACTGACCCATCGAAATATAATCTCCATGGTACTAGAGAAACAAGATCGATATCAATGCTATGCCGACTATCAATCCGATGTTCAACAATGAAGTTAGCAACGATTTGGCCTTTCATAGACTTCAAAGATTCATATGCCAAATCATATTCAATCAAAGCATAAGCCCATTTGCCGATCATACCACTAAGAATTGGTCTATGTAACATGTATTTAATGACATCGGTTTGACAAGCTACGATGCAAACACTAGACAATAAATAATGTCTCAGTTTTGTGCAAGCATAATATAGGCACAAGCATAATTTTTCAACGAAAGTGTACCTTGTCTCGGCATCCAATAGACGCCGACTTAAATAAGTCATAGCATGCTCCTTTCCCTCAGTCTCTTGAGTCAAAACAGCACCAATAATGCCTTCTTCTGCTGCAATATAAAGCCTAAAGGGCTCTCCATGTTTGGGCGCTTTCAACACTGGAGGAGTAGATAAATAACCTTTGATCATCTCAAATGCTTCTTGCTGTCTTGCCCCCAAGTAAAATCAATGTCATTCTTCAACCGAAGGATGGGAGTAAATGCGTTAACCTTCCCTGACAAATTGGCTATGAATCACCTTAGATAATTGACTTTGCCAAGGAATTTCTGCGTTTCTTTCTTACACGTTGGAGCTTGTATATTATGTATAGCTTCTATCTTCTTGGGATCAATCTCTATGCCATGTTGATGTATAATGAAGCCCAGAAACTTCCCAGCCGATACACCAAAAGCGCACTTCAAAGGATTCATCTTTAAACCATACCTTTTCATCTTTTCAAAAGCTAGGCGCAAGTCGGTTAAATGAGATTTGGCGATATCCGATTTGACCACAATATCATCGATATAGACTTCAAGCACGACGCCAAGCAAGTCGTGGAAGATCAGGTTCATTGCCCTTTGATATGTGGCACCAGTATTTTTCAACCCGAAGGTCATCACCGTCCACTCGAACAACCCAAGGAACCCGGGGCAATGAAAAGCCATTTTGGACATGTCCTCTTCGGCCATGAAAATTTGATTGTACCCTGCATTATCATCGAGAAAGCTAATAACTTTATGTCCGGAAGCATCATTAATAAGCATATCGGCTATTGGCATAGGATACTCATCTTTGGGTGTAGCTCTATTCAAGTCTCTGAAATCAATGCACACTCTCAATTTGCCAGATCCCTTCTTTTCTACAAGCACAATGTTAGAAATCCAGTCGGCATACCTGCATGGTCTGATAAAGTTAACTTTAAGCAACCGACTGATCTCTTCCTTGATCTGGTCATACATATTGGGATTAAACCTTCTGGCTAGTTGTTTAAAAGGTCTAAAACCTGCCTTAATAGGCAACCGATGCTCTACTAGCTCTCGATCCAAGCCGGGCATTTCATGATATTCCCATGCAAAGCAATAAACATACTCTTTTAACAACTCGGCTAGCTTAAGCTTGTAGTTAGCTTTTAAATTCTCATTTACAAATATCGGCCTAGGAATGGAACCATCTCCTATATCTATTTCCTCTAATGGATCGGCCGACGTGAAACCTTGTCCCAACTTATCCATGTCGTCGAGCTCTTCTATAGACTCATACATATCGTTCCCAATAGACCGATACTTTGCGAGACATTTTTGTAACCATTCCGAATTGGGATCCATTTAATTACTTCATAACTTCGAGCCGATTATCACCAACTGGCTTAGCAGAAATCGGCATCCAATCGCCCTGGTAACACTAGGGTAGTTGGACCCCGAGAAGTCGAGCCCTGCCAAACAAGTCTTGTTGGGATTTTGCCGACTCACCAGTGCGTCGGCCAAAGCAATGCAAGCCGAGTTGCCCTAAAGTCGGTCACTCCCAACCGGCCCTAAGGAGACAGGTACGAAACCGTTTCTTGTGGCACTAAGAAAATCAAACCCAGAAAGATCGCGCCCTGTCAGACAAGTCGCATTGGGATGTTGCCAATCCACCAACGCATCGGCCAAAGCAACACAAGCCAAATTGTTTGCGTGAATGACTTCGACTTCTTTGTCAACCCATTGTATCAGGACTTGGTGCATAGTAGACGGCATGCATTGGTTGGTGTGAATCCAATCGTGGCCTAATATGACATTGTAATTACCCTGCACCTCGACAACGAAGAATGCAGTAGCCAGAGTCTTGCTTCCCACGGTAAGCTCTACATACATCACGCCTTTGGCTTCCGTCTTCTCTTTGCCTTCAAACCCATTAAGCACCATATTGGTTTTCATCAGTTCATCATCATGCAGTCCTAACTTCTTGAAAACCGAATAAGGCATAAGGTTCACCACAGCACCGCCATCCACGAGCATCCTAGCCACCGGCGATCCATTAATATGACCCTTGACGTACAATGGCTTCAAGTGCTTCACCGGTTCTTTTGGTTTCTCAAAGATAGCATTCTTGGGACCAAATTTCAGCTGGGCTACCTCTCCTTCTTCATCTATGGTACGAAATTCAGCGGGTAGGTAATATACCATATTTATATCCATACCTCCCCGAGTCGGCGTGGGTTCATAATCCACCATCTCCTTTTCGTCGCCTCTTGAGGTGGTCGCCGACTCCGGAACCTTCCCGAGTAGAGGGAACTTGGCACAAGATGTAGGTGATGTCGTAACAATCATGTCACCCTCCTCTGATGGTATAGGATCTGCTGCGCCCTCTACCCGTTTAGGTTTCCAGGCTTGCTTTACAGGCGCCATGGGCTGAATTGCGTTAAAGGATTCGTCCCTTAGTTTCTCCGCTTCTTGCTCTACCTTCTCTTGGTTCCTCATGCGCTGTAGTCTTCTTTTCTTGGTTTTAGACAACCCGGGAGGATGCCACTTAGGCTGAGTGTATTTAGGGTCCCTGGGCTTGCTCTTGCTCGTGCCAGCTTCGTGATCATTAGCCATGGAACCCTGTTGGACAGCAATTATGTCATTGTCAGAATTAGCCAGGTTACCAATAGTGACTGGCCGTTTACCGAGTTCCTTGATTTCTGACTCTGGTTTGTTGGCCTTTGGGACATTAGTACTCGGCAGCTTAGCACGCCATACCTTTCTGACCAGCTATCTCGGAAAAGCTTGTGATGGCCTACTAGCGTAACCACCCAGTCGGCCCCGAGTAGGAGGGGTGAGTCTTTCGTGAACAGGTCTCCTCGGCGCTGCCCATCCCGGATGAAAGGCACAGGGTACCATTGGGTGTGGCCCCCACCTTCCACCGAAGCTTCCCACGTAGGGCATGTAGGGAGGTGGCGCCATCCATGGAGTCGGAACCTGTCGCGCCCTAATATTTCTAACCTGGTTTTAGCATCATGGCATTAACCTAATCCGACCAAACCCCGCATGTATACACCAAAACCCTAATTCAACCGCCCGCTCTGTCATCAATAAATCCAACGCACCAACACCCGCACACACGCACTCAGTCGTATAAAATCCTAATCGGGAAAATCCGCCACTCCTCGGATTCACCGAAAATCCTGGAATAAAGCATGGAACATCTCGACAATATATCTAATTCAACCATAGCATAAAATAATAGTGTCCAGTGTAAAAATATCAAGGTGTGAAATTAATACACTATAGTATTAAACGTGTCATTACAATTAGGTCTCTGAAATTACAAAAATTAACACAGCTCTCTCTGCATCCCTAGAAACCTCAGTGCATAAAATCATAAGCGTCATGAGTAAATTCCAATCGACCCCTGTCAAAATCTCGTGAGGCATTTTTACCATTCCTCAGCCTGTTACCCCAATAACTCCCATGCACAGCTCGTGTCTCTCCAATGTTCTGTTGGATGTTACCCATGTCAAGCCAGGCATTCAAGTTCGTGAGTTAATAAGGTTGCTTTCGGCGCCTAACTCACTGGTGGCTTGGACATGTCTTTTCCCAATCCCTGGATCATGGATAGACATTTCAGCCACGTTTCCTAATCCCATGCACCTCCTGGCTGGCCTCCGCAAGTCTCAGCATGCAAGCACAGTTTTCTGTCACTCCGCAGTCGCCTCCCTCGCCGGTGCCAGCTCTACTTGGCCACCGCCCGCATGCCACGGCTACTCGGCTGTCTTTCCCTCTCCCTATCGCCACAGCCCTCGCACAGCCGGCCGTCTTTCATTTCCCTTGTAATCGCAGCTCACCTCGCCGAGTCGTCGCCTCGCCGGAGCTGCACCTCACCGCCACCTCATCTCAGCTGTCTTTCGTTCTCCCTGGAGCTCCAGGCCGCCTTAACTCGCCGTCGAGTCGCCGGCAATGTAGCAACAGCAGCGCCCATTTGAGCTCGCCGCCGGCTATAAAATGGCAGCCGAGCTTCAGCTCCTCTCCAAGCCACCCTCCACCTCACTCCTCTTCAAGCTCTAGTTCCTCCTCACCCCATCCCAAGCTCACCCAGGCATTCTGGAGCTCAGCTCAACAACTCCCGAGCTGTTCTGGTGGAGCTCGAACCAGCAAACCCAAACCCTCTGGAATCAGCAACACAGCAACTCCCAGAAATCAATCAAAGGTGAGCAAATAAAAAGAAATAAGAAGAAGAAAAGAAACCAACTCCAGAGCACCTACTTGGCCACCCCCAACCAAGCTGCCGCGGCAAGCTCCTCTGCCGCAGCTCCCCCTGCCGCAGCCTCTGCCTCAGCCCCCTGCCGCAGCCCTTGCCTCAGCCCCTGCCGCAGCCCCTGCCGCAACTCCCCTTCTGCCGCACCCTTGCCGCAGCTCCCCAAGCCCTGCCGAGCTCCTTCCCAAGCAGCCGACCAGCCCCTCCTTGCTCCTTGCTCTGAGCAGCCACAGCTGAGGTAGAGAGTGAGAGAGTGAGAGAGTGAAGTAATTGAGTATGAGTGAGCTGCCGTTGCACACTAGTACACATTTAGCTATTTAGCTCAATGCTGGTCCTGTAGCATGTGTAGGCATTTTAGCCAATTTCCTCAGCACATTGCGTAGATGTTGGCCCTGTTGCATGTTTGGCCAATTAGCTCGCTTTCCCTTCAGCTCATTTGTTCAGTTGCTAGTCCACGCCGACAGCCCCACTTGTTTCTTGTTTTCCTCAGCTGCCCAACCAACTAATCCATTTGTCTAATCGGTTAGGGTCCTAATTAGCCAGCCCAAATCTCTCCAGACCTCCTTAAGTGCTCAAAACATTATTCTGGAACCCCGCGAGTAAACCCAAGTTCTGTTCCGAAAATTAGTTGCACACTAAAATTAATTAAGATAGGGTTAGTAGAGATTAGAAGGTAAGCTAATCCTTGTGCTTCTGGAATCAGCTCGCATGCAATATAATTCACCGTAGAGCTGCACCAGAGCACTCCTCATGCACCTTAAATATTGAGTACCAAGAAAATCTGCCAAGAGAACACATGCTTTATGACCAAGCTCCCCATCCAGTAACATTTTCTAAGATGAGCTGTTCCGTATTTAATTTAATGGCAGTATGCTAGGGTTATCTTTTTGTCCTGATAAGTAAAATATGTGCACACGCATGCAAAACCCTAATTAGATTCTTTTTTCTAATCATTCCAAAAATCATAGTAGTTCCTCGAGTAATTTGGTATTGCATGTTGTTTGATTTTATCGGAATGTTGGATCGTTTCTTATTCGTTGTTTTTAACCGACGCGTAGTTGACGGAGAGACGTACGTGCGTCAGGAGGAACCGGCGTCACCCTCACGTGCAGGACAGGAACAGGATCTGCCAGGCAAGCATTCCCACCTTGATCATGCCGAATCCTATATCTTTACGAACTTTACTATTTCGTTTGTAAATCCTGCATTGCTATATCAATATCACGATATTTTATAGTATTAGTTACTCCCAGTAGATGCACCGTCCTTAGGTCCGAGCTCCCTATCCTTGAAGCCCTAGGAATATTAGTCGACTATTTTCGAGTCGACAAAAATATTAGGATTTATAGGCTGTAAGCCCCGCTTAGCCCTGCTATAGATAAATCAAGTTTTGAACAAAACTTTGAAAACCCTATTTTGGTACGAGAAATTAAACCCTCGGATATACTGGGATATCCGGGGTGACTTTTGAAAGAGGGGTCTGGCGAGACCCTAAACAAAATCGGAGATGTTTTGGATCCGGGCAAGAATGTTAGGAGCAGCCGGGGGCTGTAGAGGAATTGATAATGGCACGTCGTCCAGGACGATCGTGAGTTGTGGATGGAGTCTTGTTCGGATCAGTTAAGGACCGAGCCTAAAGTGCCGCTAAACCAGTTCCACCACCGTACGTCCACATGTCCTTTATGGGAAGGACTTGACTTGGTACCCCGGCAAGTATTAGGGTTTGGACCCGTGGGAAGTTAGGAGTCGTGGCTAGGTGCTTAAAAGTCCTAGAGATCCACTGCCGCGTAGCGTTTGGGTGTTGATCGACACAAAGGTGGAGAGCCCCAATTTGGTGTCCGGAATTCGGTATCCGGGGCACGCAAACTTGGGTATTCACCTAGCGGGTCCAACTCTAGTATGGAAGCGGGCGACGGTCTCGTTGTGACCACCCTGCCAATACACTTCGTGATGTGTATCGTTAGCGCTCGGCAAAAAGGGTGAGTTCACATCTTGTGGGTAAAGCCGTACAACCTCTGCAGAGTGTTTAAAACTATTCGAATAGCCGCGTCCTCGGTCATGGACATGAACTGGCAAGGCCACACGCTGGTTAGACCAGGTTTTGTTTGCGAAAGGTGGGAAAAGGGATTAAGGACGTGGGCACGATGTGCCCACAGTGTGCAATTTACGCTACAGGCTGGTAGCAAGGAATTGCAGGAGGAAAGGCTAGCCGTACTGTCCGGAGCAGTATGGGCTGAGCCGGGAGTCAAGCGGGAGCTAGCCATGTTGTCAGGATAACAGAGGCTGAGCACCGTTCTAAGGACGCTAGCTGCACTATTCGGGAACGTGCAGGCTGAGCAGTGAATCGAGACGCTAGTCATGCTGCACGGGGTAGTATGGACTGGGCGGTCTCGACAGTGGATGAGCAAAACTCTTTAATTTTATAATGAGCTTTATAAAACCGCCTTTGAATCTATTATATCTGTATTTACATAAGAGCTTACCTTTCCGCACAACTATTAAACTAGAATAGAGCTGTTTATATTGCTATCCCCTGCATGAAATATCGCCGTATATTCTCCCCGGTGGGGAATAGCTTGCGAGTACATTCAATGTACTCACCTGGCTTGTTGATTTGGCCAGAAGAAGAGGAAGAGTTCCGCTCCGACGAGGAAGACACCGACTTCGAGGGCTAGGGCGTTACCCCAGTCAGTTGCCTGAGGGTTTGGCATACTGATGGGTCTATCTACGTGTGTTTATTTTTCCGCTGCAAGACTTTTATTCGGCCAATAGGCCCTGTTGTGTTAAAAGACCTTAATGGCTTGTATTGTAATAAAATCGGTATTGTGTGACGATGTTATCAAGTTCTTGTGCGTACCGGCTACGGATCCAGGGACCGGTACGGTATTCACAGGAGCGCACCCGGCCTTAAAATCGGGGGCGTGACAGCTTGGTATCAGAGCCATACTGACTGTAGGAACCCCTAGTTAGCATGGCCGTTAGACAAACCTAGGACAAAAGTATTTTCCAAAAATCTTGAAAAACAAAATTTTATAAAAACAAGTCTAGTATTCTCATCTCTGCTAGGAGCTTATCTATTCCAGGTAAGACTTTGGAAATTTAAAAACTTACCACATTTTGATTATGAAAATTTTATAGGTTAGAACGATGGAGCTGCTGTATGGTGAAACTTGTGCCCCCAATGCTGAAGGATGTCCCCGACTGCTGCAAGAGGCACTGGAGCGATGTGGATTCAGTGTCTACCCGGAGTACCACGTCTTCTTGGAGAAAAAGTCAGATACTATCAATGAGTACTGGGCAAGAGTGCTCATCGTCGGACTAAGAAACGCCAATAATCAGACATATAGTTTTGTGGGACCCTGCAGCTGGACATATAGTCAGGCAGTGCACCTGGTAGCCTATAAGGCATTGGTGCATCTCCGCCATGAGATGCCAGAAATGGGGATGTTCAGAGCTACAAGATATATTCCAGCATATCCAATACTGGAGGAAATCCGCCGATATACTCCACCTTTGGCGGAAAATGACCCTGCGGTGGTGAACCTAGCTCACTTTGTGGAGGCACAGGATTCCTGCTTCACTGTGCATTAGTGGAACTAGAAGATGTGCGCAAGGAACTGCAGCGAGTGAAGACACTGCTGGATCAAGCTACCAGACTCCCGACGCAGACTCCTATTCCACAAGGAGGGACTACTACTACCGCCGCCACCACTGAAGCCCCGCCAAAGCCCCGTGATATTCAGGTGGTGAGCGAGCAGCCGCCTCCACCCAAGAGACGTCGCACCGCCCGTGAGTACCTCAGCCGATTCACGACTGGAGCTGGGACTTCTCGAGTCATCCCAACCATACCGAGCCCGACGCCAATTGGAGGATCCATCATGGTTGAGGATTCTGAGGAGGAAGAAGACCCAGAGGAGGTTGAGCCAGTTGAAGAAGACGAAGAGGTTCAGATCACGTCGTAGGTCGTAGGGTTGTGTAGTAGTCTACCCCTAGTTAGCGACGTGTAAAATAAATAAGTGGTCGCTAGCTATATGTGTGACATGTGTAATGTTCTGAGCTATGTATGTGTGTGCTAGGTGGTACACGACACCCCTTAGGGCTGCCTCGTGTCCCCCTAATAAATAAAATGGCCCACCCGGCCTAGTGTGTTTTAAAAATCTAATCTGTCCGTACCCGCAAATCCCTCTCACCTGTCTTTCAAAATGCGAAGCCCGAGAAGGGATAAGACGTCTCGGTCGTCCCTCAGTAATGAGGGTAGATAAGCGTCTTGTCCCAACATAAAGGCTACCCCTCCTTTTGCCCTATAAATACCCAGGGTCTCATTTCTCACCTCACCATCCCTAGTTGCTCCTGAAGCCAACAACCTTAGATTTCTCTCTTCTTCCTTCCAGCACCTCAAGAAGAAGCTATGCCCCGTGGAACTCTTTACAATGAGACCACCGCTTCTGAGCTAGCGGGATTTGTAGATATCCTGTGGACGGTCGCCCAGAGGGTTCTACGAGCCTCCCAGCGACCCGAGTACGATGTCTATCGGGAGGAGACCACCCACACGAATGTGTACTGGGCTGAAGTACACGTCTACCAAGACGGTGTCAACAGCGAGGCAAACTTCCACTTCATGGGCCGACCGGTGCCCGACCCCGACCTATCCATGCAGGTGGCTGCATGGGAGGCTGTCTCCCGTCTCCACCAGATGATTCCAAGCATGAACTGCAGAGCCTTTCGGTTCTACCCCAGCCGCGCTCTGGGAGAGAATCCAACCTTCATCAGTACTGAAGAAGAGCAAGATGTAGCCGTGGTGCACCTCACCCGGTATCTGGTCGCCATGACCGAAGTCTTTATCCAGCTCATGGATATTCTCACCCTCACCCAGCAAGCCACTCCCCTTGTTCAGCCAAGATCTCGTGCCCGAGCATCCTCCGCGACATCTACTCACCCCTCAGTGTCTGGAGATTCACCCATAGCAGGAATACCTGTAGTGGTAGATGGAAACCCTTTCCCTGCTCTTTCCCCGGAATACCTCAGGCTGTTCTCGGCATACGCGGCCTCCACCCGAGCCGCGCATCGTCGTAGGAACCCCCTTGCACCCCGGAACACGCCGGTGCCATCCGAGAATGGAGATATCCGCGGAGAGACACCCGCGACCCAGCCCCCTAGCCCGGATGTAAACCAGGTAGACTAGGTGGAGTGGAATAGCCACTCCAAACAATAATAAGCCTAAGAACCTATTTTCTTATTGTTTGTAATAGGGCATAGCCCTGTATGAGTATTGTACAAGTGCCTTTAGGCACATTTAATGAAAATTATTGTGTGTTGTCTCGGTGTTTTGTTGGCTCTTGGTTGGTTCACCCAACCGTTGGAGTTTGTGATGATGCAATTGATCTCAGTTTGGCGCTGCACCAAAACCCCGCTTTTCCCTCTTACCTCCTTGCTTAAAAAAAAATGCAAGCATCTGATGAATCAACCGGTGCTATTGCAGCAAGAAAGTGAAGATGAGCCATAACACTCTCAGCTCCGCAGCACGGAAGAAGGCAGCGGAGGCACAAAAAAATGCTCCACCACCTGTGATTCCAACTCACTCCCAAACATCAGTTAACTCTCGGAATTCTAAGGCACGCAATAACAAGCCCCAGAATAATAACCGTATGAAAACTCCTACCCCAGAAGACAAAGAAGACCAAGGTCAGAACTGCGTGGAATCTGACCACCCACCACCACCACCCCCGTCAGCTGAACCAACGCCAGCTGAAATGTTTAAGATGCTGGGACAAACTTGTCTAGCCACCAACGCAGCAGTGCAACTAATGATGCAAGGTGGTAACTCGTCTGGAAAAGGAAATAGACTCTCAGAATTTCAGAGGACTTCCCCACCCGTCTTCGCCTGCTCGACGGAACCATTAGACGCTGACGATTGGCTGTTGGTTATGGAAGAAAAACTGGAGGTAGCCAAATGCGACGACAAAGAAAAAGTACTCTACGCTCCCCAATATTTACAAGGACCCGCCGCCGCATGGTGGAAAAGGATCAGGAGTACCCAACCAAGACACACGGAAATTACCTGGGACATGTTTAAAGACATGTTCCGCAAGCATCATATCCCAGCAAGTCTAATGGGAATTAAGAAGAAGGAATTCCTTGATCTCAAGCAAGGAACGATGTCGGTAACAGAGTACCTTCATAAGTTCACTCAGTTAGCTCGGTATGCAGGAGAAGAGATGACGTCCGAGAGTGCTCAAGTAGAGAAATTCATGAATGGGCTACAGCAGATTCTCCAGTACCAGCTAGCCTCGCAAAAGTTCACAGAGTTGCAGGATTTAGTCAACGCCGCCCTGAATGTGGAGGATAAGCGCCGAGGGTTAATAGACAACCGGAAGCGCAAGAACGTCAAGACGATTGAGACAGGAGAACCACATAAACGGCCCCGTTATGAGAAGAAACTGAAGCACAGATATTCAGCACCTCAGCAATACAGGACCGCTCCTGCTATACCCCAATTCAGCACCCGTAACTATCAGAACTATCAGAAGGGACCCTCCGGAAATTATCACTCTGGAAGTGCAAGCCAAAGCTCAGGAAGGACCAACTGCTATTCGTGTGGAGAACCTGGACACTTCGCTCGCGAGTGTCCCAAGAAAGCAAAGGAAACCGCCGACCAGCGCCCGCGTCCAGAGCATGCTATGTCCACCCGGAGTCAAGGATCCAAAGGAACACCAAACTACAGCAAAGGACGCGTGAACCATGTTGATGCCGAAGAAGCCCAGGACGCCCACGACGTGGTGATGGGTACGTTCCCTGTTAACTCAGTACCAGCAACTGTTTTATTCGATTCCGGAGCATCGCATTCATTTATCTCAAAGCATTTTGCCGAGAAAAACCGAATAGGATTGCACCTACTGAAAACCCCCATGAAAGTCCGAACACCAGGGTCAGTAGTCAGATCTAAACACTACTGCAAAGATGTAAACATCTTTATAAGGGGGGTAGAGTTTTTGGCAGACCTAATTGTCCTAGTATCAGAAGATATTGATGTGATTCTAGGAGTGGATTGGTTACCTAAGAATAAGGGCATTATAAACTTCAAAACCAAAACAGTTACCCTTACCAATGCCCGAGGAGAGACAGTTAAGTTTACTCCCAAATCACCCTCTCTCCAACCCAATACCCTGAACAATATAACCGCACCTGAGTTAGCCCAAGTCCCAGTGGCACAGGAATACCCTGATGTATTTCCTGAGGAATTGCCTGGAATGCCACCGGACCGAGATCTGGAATTTATCATTGAATTAGTGCCCGGAACGGCACCCATAGCAAAGAGGCCCTATCGGATGTCTGTCGATATGCTAATCGAACTGAAGAAACAATTGGAGGAATTGGAAGAGAAAGGTTTTATTCGACCGAGTGCATCGCCGTGGGGATCGCCAGTACTATTCGTTGAGAAGAAAGACAAGACTCTCCGCATGTGCGTGGATTATAGAGCTCTGAATGAGGTCACTATCAAGAACAAATATCCTCTGCCACGGATAGATGATCTATTCGATCAGATGAATGGAGCTCGAGTATTCTCCAAGATAGATTTGAGGTCAGGTTATCACCAGCTCAAGATCCGAGGACAGGATATACCCAAGACTGCCTTCACAACTCGCTATGGGCTATATGAATATACCGTCATGCCTTTTGGATTAACCAACGCCCCGGCATATTTTATGAACTTAATGAACAAAGTATTCATGGAATACTTGGACAAGTTTGTAGTGGTATTCATAGATGATATCCTGGTATATTCAAAATCAGATGAAGAACATCGGCAACATCTAAGAGCAGTTTTGGAAACACTCAGAAAGCACCAGCTGTATGCCAAGTTCAGCAAATGCGAGTTTTGGTTAAAGGAAGTCGGATTCCTCGGACATATAGTGTCCACAGGAGGAATAGCTGTAGACCCGAGCAAAGTAAAAGATGTGCTCGACTGGAAGCCACCAAGGACGGTAACTGAAATTCGAAGCTTCTTAGGTTTGGCGGGATACTACCGCCGTTTTATCGAAGGATTCTCAAAGTTGGCCCGACCCATGACGCAGTTGTTGAAGAAGAATCAAAAGTTCGAATGGACGCAAAAGTGCGAAGACAGTTTTCAGGAATTAAAGCGAAGGCTAACGACAGCACCCGTGTTAACACTACCCGACCTCCGAAAGAACTTTGATATATACTGTGATGCCTCTCGACATGGACTTGGATGCGTGCTTATGCAAGATGGAAAAGTGGTCGCATATGCTTCCAGACAGTTACGACCCCACGAAGTGAATTACCCAATTCATGATTTAGAGCTAGCCGCAGTAGTTCATGCCCTGAAACTTTGGCGGCACTACCTCATTGGAAATCGCTGTGAAATATACACCGACCACAAGAGCTTAAAGTATATCTTCACTCAGTCAGATCTCAACATGAGGCAAAGAAGATGGTTGGAATTAATCAAGGATTACGACCTTGGAGTTCATTACCACCCTGGTAAAGCAAACGTTGTGGCCGATGCCCTTAACCGGAAGCCAGCCTTAATAAATGCTTTAATTCCTACGACACAACCCAAGTTATATAAGGAATTTGAGAAGCTTAATCTGGGAATGGCCAGTAAAGGATATGTAGCCACCTTAGAAGTGACCCCCTCTCTCGTGGCACAAATTAAGAATGCCCAAAAAGGACACAAGAGTATAGAAGGCATCAAAAAGAAAATGAAGATAGGAAAAGCAAGTGGATTCAGAGAGGATGAAGAGGGCACTCTGTGGTTTGAAAGTAGACTATGTGTACCCGCTTGCAAGGAGCTCAAGGAGCTAATTCTAAAAGAAGCCCACGAATCCCGGTATTCTATACATCCGGGAAGCACAAAAATGTATCAGGACTTAAAAGAGGAATTCTGGTGGCATGGAATGAAGCGCGAGATAGCAAGTTTCATAGCCCGATGCGACATATGTCAACGCGTCAAGGCAGAACACCAAAAGCCTGCAGGACTGCTACAACCAATCAAGGTACCTGAATGGAAATGGGATGAAGTTGGCATGGACTTCATCGTTGGATTACCAAAGACAAGAAAGGGAAATGATTCTATATGGGTCATTGTCGATAGGTTAACCAAAGTGGCGCACTTCTTGCCGGTCAAGACCACACATCGAGGTGATCAACTAGCCAAGTTATATCTAGCCCGAATAGTCAGCTTGCACGGAGTACCCAAACATATTATCTCAGATCGAGGTACTCAATTTACCTCCAGATTTTGGAAACAACTGCATGAAGCCATGGGAACACGATTGAATTTCAGCACCGCTTACCACCCCCAGACGGATGGACAAACGGAACGGGTGAACCAAATCTTGGAAGACATGTTAAGAGCGTGTGCCTTAACGTACGGCGATAGCTGGGAAGATAGCTTACCGTATGCTGAATTCTCATATAATAATAGCTATCAAGCAAGTTTACAGATGTCACCATTTGAAGCGCTTTATGGACGGAAATGCAGAACGCCCTTGAATTGGTCCGAAACTGGAGAAGGAAAAGTTTTTGGTCCAGACATTCTCCAAGATGCAGAAGAGAAAGTTAAATTCATCCAAGATCGACTTAAGACGGCACAGTCAAGGCAAAAGAGCTATGCCGATTCTAAGAGACGCGATATCGTCTTTAAACCCGGAGACTACGTCTACCTACGAGTGACCCCTCTTAAAGGAACGAAGAGGTTTAACGTCAAAGGGAAGTTAGCGCCCCGCTTTGTAGGGCCCTTCAAGATAGAGGAAAGGAGAGGACAGGTAGCATATCAGCTAGAGCTACCTCCGGAGCTATCGGAAATCCACAATGTGTTTCATGTATCTCAGCTAAGAAAGTGCATCGAGCCGCCAACGAAACAAGTGCAGTATCAAGAATTGGATATTGGCAAGGATCTCACTTACAAAGAGCAACCAGTTAAAATTCTGGAGAGCACTGAAAGAAAGACAAGGAATAAGAACATAAAATTTTACAAAGTTCAATGGGATCACCATACCGAGGAAGAAGCTACATGGGAAAGAGAAGATTTTCTACAGGACAAATACCCTCACCTATTCCGATCTGTAGAATCTCGGGGACGAGATTCGACTTAAGGGGGGTAGGTTTGTCGCGCCCTAATATTTCTAACCTGGTTTTAGCATCATGGCATTAACCTAATCCGACCAAACCCCGCATGTATACACCAAAACCCTAATTCAACCGCCCGCTCTGTCATCAATAAATCCAACGCACCAACACCCGCACACACGCACTCAGTCGTATAAAATCCTAATCGGGAAAATCCGCCACTCCTCGGATTCACCGAAAATCCTGGAATAAAGCATGGAACATCTCGACAATATATCTAATTCAACCATAGCATAAAATAATAGTGTCCAGTGTAAAAATATCAAGGTGTGAAATTAATACACTATAGTATTAAACGTGTCATTACAATTAGGTCTCTGAAATTACAAAAATTAACACAGCTCTCTCTGCATCCCTAGAAACCTCAGTGCATAAAATCATAAGCGTCATGAGTAAATTCCAATCGACCCCTGTCAAAATCTCGTGAGGCATTTTTACCATTCCTCAGCCTGTTACCCCAATAACTCCCATGCACAGCTCGTGTCTCTCCAATGTTCTGTTGGATGTTACCCATGTCAAGCCAGGCATTCAAGTTCGTGAGTTAATAAGGTTGCTTTCGGCGCCTAACTCACTGGTGGCTTGGACATGTCTTTTCCCAATCCCTGGATCATGGATAGACATTTCAGCCACGTTTCCTAATCCCATGCACCTCCTGGCTGGCCTCCGCAAGTCTCAGCATGCAAGCACAGTTTTCTGTCACTCCGCAGTCGCCTCCCTCGCCGGTGCCAGCTCTACTTGGCCACCGCCCGCATGCCACGGCTACTCGGCTGTCTTTCCCTCTCCCTATCGCCACAGCCCTCGCACAGCCGGCCGTCTTTCATTTCCCTTGTAATCGCAGCTCACCTCGCCGAGTCGTCGCCTCGCCGGAGCTGCACCTCACCGCCACCTCATCTCAGCTGTCTTTCGTTCTCCCTGGAGCTCCAGGCCGCCTTAACTCGCCGTCGAGTCGCCGGCAATGTAGCAACAGCAGCGCCCATTTGAGCTCGCCGCCGGCTATAAAATGGCAGCCGAGCTTCAGCTCCTCTCCAAGCCACCCTCCACCTCACTCCTCTTCAAGCTCTAGTTCCTCCTCACCCCATCCCAAGCTCACCCAGGCATTCTGGAGCTCAGCTCAACAACTCCCGAGCTGTTCTGGTGGAGCTCGAACCAGCAAACCCAAACCCTCTGGAATCAGCAACACAGCAACTCCCAGAAATCAATCAAAGGTGAGCAAATAAAAAGAAATAAGAAGAAGAAAAGAAACCAACTCCAGAGCACCTACTTGGCCACCCCCAACCAAGCTGCCGCGGCAAGCTCCTCTGCCGCAGCTCCCCCTGCCGCAGCCTCTGCCTCAGCCCCCTGCCGCAGCCCTTGCCTCAGCCCCTGCCGCAGCCCCTGCCGCAACTCCCCTTCTGCCGCACCCTTGCCGCAGCTCCCCAAGCCCTGCCGAGCTCCTTCCCAAGCAGCCGACCAGCCCCTCCTTGCTCCTTGCTCTGAGCAGCCACAGCTGAGGTAGAGAGTGAGAGAGTGAGAGAGTGAAGTAATTGAGTATGAGTGAGCTGCCGTTGCACACTAGTACACATTTAGCTATTTAGCTCAATGCTGGTCCTGTAGCATGTGTAGGCATTTTAGCCAATTTCCTCAGCACATTGCGTAGATGTTGGCCCTGTTGCATGTTTGGCCAATTAGCTCGCTTTCCCTTCAGCTCATTTGTTCAGTTGCTAGTCCACGCCGACAGCCCCACTTGTTTCTTGTTTTCCTCAGCTGCCCAACCAACTAATCCATTTGTCTAATCGGTTAGGGTCCTAATTAGCCAGCCCAAATCTCTCCAGACCTCCTTAAGTGCTCAAAACATTATTCTGGAACCCCGCGAGTAAACCCAAGTTCTGTTCCGAAAATTAGTTGCACACTAAAATTAATTAAGATAGGGTTAGTAGAGATTAGAAGGTAAGCTAATCCTTGTGCTTCTGGAATCAGCTCGCATGCAATATAATTCACCGTAGAGCTGCACCAGAGCACTCCTCATGCACCTTAAATATTGAGTACCAAGAAAATCTGCCAAGAGAACACATGCTTTATGACCAAGCTCCCCATCCAGTAACATTTTCTAAGATGAGCTGTTCCGTATTTAATTTAATGGCAGTATGCTAGGGTTATCTTTTTGTCCTGATAAGTAAAATATGTGCACACGCATGCAAAACCCTAATTAGATTCTTTTTTCTAATCATTCCAAAAATCATAGTAGTTCCTCGAGTAATTTGGTATTGCATGTTGTTTGATTTTATCGGAATGTTGGATCGTTTCTTATTCGTTGTTTTTAACCGACGCGTAGTTGACGGAGAGACGTACGTGCGTCAGGAGGAACCGGCGTCACCCTCACGTGCAGGACAGGAACAGGATCTGCCAGGCAAGCATTCCCACCTTGATCATGCCGAATCCTATATCTTTACGAACTTTACTATTTCGTTTGTAAATCCTGCATTGCTATATCAATATCACGATATTTTATAGTATTAGTTACTCCCAGTAGATGCACCGTCCTTAGGTCCGAGCTCCCTATCCTTGAAGCCCTAGGAATATTAGTCGACTATTTTCGAGTCGACAAAAATATTAGGATTTATAGGCTGTAAGCCCCGCTTAGCCCTGCTATAGATAAATCAAGTTTTGAACAAAACTTTGAAAACCCTATTTTGGTACGAGAAATTAAACCCTCGGATATACTGGGATATCCGGGGTGACTTTTGAAAGAGGGGTCTGGCGAGACCCTAAACAAAATCGGAGATGTTTTGGATCCGGGCAAGAATGTTAGGAGCAGCCGGGGGCTGTAGAGGAATTGATAATGGCACGTCGTCCAGGACGATCGTGAGTTGTGGATGGAGTCTTGTTCGGATCAGTTAAGGACCGAGCCTAAAGTGCCGCTAAACCAGTTCCACCACCGTACGTCCACATGTCCTTTATGGGAAGGACTTGACTTGGTACCCCGGCAAGTATTAGGGTTTGGACCCGTGGGAAGTTAGGAGTCGTGGCTAGGTGCTTAAAAGTCCTAGAGATCCACTGCCGCGTAGCGTTTGGGTGTTGATCGACACAAAGGTGGAGAGCCCCAATTTGGTGTCCGGAATTCGGTATCCGGGGCACGCAAACTTGGGTATTCACCTAGCGGGTCCAACTCTAGTATGGAAGCGGGAGACGGTCTCGTTGTGACCACCCTGCCAATACACTTCGTGATGTGTATCGTTAGCGCTCGGCAAAAAGGGTGAGTTCACATCTTGTGGGTAAAGCCGTACAACCTCTGCAGAGTGTTTAAAACTATTCGAATAGCCGCGTCCTCGGTCATGGACATGAACTGGCAAGGCCACACGCTGGTTAGACCAGGTTTTGTTTGCGAAAGGTGGGAAAAGGGATTAAGGACGTGGGCACGATGTGCCCACAGTGTGCAATTTACGCTACAGGCTGGTAGCAAGGAATTGCAGGAGGAAAGGCTAGCCGTACTGTCCGGAGCAGTATGGGCTGAGCCGGGAGTCAAGCGGGAGCTAGCCATGTTGTCAGGATAACAGAGGCTGAGCACCGTTCTAAGGACGCTAGCTGCACTATTCGGGAACGTGCAGGCTGAGCAGTGAATCGAGACGCTAGTCATGCTGCACGGGGTAGTATGGACTGGGCGGTCTCGACAGTGGATGAGCAAAACTCTTTAATTTTATAATGAGCTTTATAAAACCGCCTTTGAATCTATTATATCTGTATTTACATAAGAGCTTACCTTTCCGCACAACTATTAAACTAGAATAGAGCTGTTTATATTGCTATCCCCTGCATGAAATATCGCCGTATATTCTCCCCGGTGGGGAATAGCTTGCGAGTACATTCAATGTACTCACCTGGCTTGTTGATTTGGCCAGAAGAAGAGGAAGAGTTCCGCTCCGACGAGGAAGACACCGACTTCGAGGGCTAGGGCGTTACCCCAGTCAGTTGCCTGAGGGTTTGGCATACTGATGGGTCTATCTACGTGTGTTTATTTTTCCGCTGCAAGACTTTTATTCGGCCAATAGGCCCTGTTGTGTTAAAAGACCTTAATGGCTTGTATTGTAATAAAATCGGTATTGTGTGAC
>JAGXJF010005728.1:0-157478 GCA_019208055.1 Stipa capillata | reverse complement strand
AGATCTAGAGCGGTGAAGAACTACCTGACCCTGCCGATGCAGACCTCCAACAAGGGGTGGCACGCGCATTGGTTCTACTGCGCCAATCCCGCACCGTCGCTCCCAGCGTTCGTGGGTCAGCCGCCGGTGGTCAAGCCAAGCTGGTCCAAGCCGCCGCTGGACCGGGAGCAAGATGGAATCACGGTCCTCATGGCGCAGCTGGCCGAAGCGATCCAAGCCGGGGTCACCGGGGCCATCGTCGTGTCGACCTTCATCCGGTGGCGGGTACAGCCCGCGAAGCTAAGGGCTCACCCAATGTTTGAGTATGCCGGCGAACAAGACACGACCCGAGAGTCCACCGAGGAGCTCTCAGATGATGCCGTCCAGCGCCAAGTCGAGAAGCTCATGGCGCAGGGGACAGATCTGAACATCTCGGGACGGCCGCCGCCCTTCAGCAGATCGAACCCCCCAAGCCAGGTAGGCGACCGATTCTCCAACTCGCTTTGTCAGTCGTGACGCCAAGTCTGACTCGGGTGGTGCTTATGTTTTTCAAATTTGCAGGTTCTCTTCGGCTTCAGTTCCGATGTCCCTATTCCGGAGAAAGAGGTCTGGAACCAGCCGCAGTACGCCGACATCCCTAGCAGCGGGGCACCATCGCAGGGGATGGCCGACGCGTCTTCCTCTGGAGCCGGGCCCTCGAAGAGAAAGGCTCCCGCTGCCACAGCACCTAGTGCTCCTCCGCCTAGTGCACCGGCCCCGAAGGAGGAGGACGACGAAGATGACGTCCCACTCCGCATCCGAAGGAGTCGGGTGTCACCTGCAAGTGCTGCCCCGGGAGGACAACGCGGCTCCTCCGCCCGTCCTGACCCGGTGGCGCCGACTGCCGTCCTGGCGGGGGCTCCTCAGGCAGTCGGAGAGGAAGTCCCCCCAACCAGGGGGAAGGGGAACAGATGGTCGACGCCACTTTCGGGGAGCAGAGCAGCTCCACGGCGTCGTCGGCCCCGGCGGCTGACTCTTCGAAGCAGCCGGCCCCGGGGCCCAAGAAACGTGTTCCTGTCCCCCGATCCGCCAAGTAATTGTTTTGATGAATGTTATCTTGCTCGTCTTCTGTCTTCTGAGCTTGATGTGTCTGGATGCTTTTCACAGGACACGGCGGACGGGAGATATTCCGAAGGTGTCGTCAAGCGCCACAGGATCCGTCCAACGCGGGGTCCAGTCGGGGGTAGATACTCGGCCCCTGTCTCCTTCGAGAGTGGCCGCGGCTGCGTCCCCCCGGCCTTCTCCTGGAAGGGATGGTGCGTCTTCGCCATCTTCTGTTCCCCTACCGGAGACGCTCCCCGCTAAGGCAGCGGGCCCGGCCACGTTCGGGGACACGGGTCCGAGTGCAGGAGCGTCCGTGGGAGCGGGCCCGAGTTCATCGGGAGAGGCTCCGCCGGATCACCGAGGCAATCTCAAGCTGCCGCCCACGATGGAGGAGGTTCCTAGCGCCCCGCGTCTGCAACCGAAATCCGCGCTGGTGCTCCGGCCGCTGCGGATCCGGTAGGCAGACCCTGAATGGCCGAGCTTGACGATCCGGGAGATCGACGACATCCGGGAGTACGACGAGTGGGCCGATGCGAAGGACGTCGTCACCCAACTCGGTGAGATGCTCCCGGTGTTGATGCAGACGGTGAAGGAGAGTGCCAATCTGCTAAATGGCAGGTTGCACCTGCTGATGCAGGTAAACTTTTGCATTCGCGTTTGTTTTCGTCTGTAGGTGTTTTGCTGATACACCCACTGGAGAGTAGCCCCCGGGCCTCTGGCCGACTGCCTTAGTCGGGCAGAGGGTCCCTTGAGTATTTTATAGACTTTCCTCTGGGTGCACGATCAGCGCACCCAGAGGGTATAGCCCCCGAGCCTTTGGTCGACTAGAGTAGTCGGGCAGAGGGTCCTTTTGCCTTTTCTGTAGATTTTACTCTGGATGCACGATCAGTGCACCCAAAGGGTGTAGCCCCTGAGCCTCCACTGGGTCCAAGGGACTGAGTGGAGGTTTTTGACTATTTTCTCGAATGCTAACCTTTTCCTTTTCTTTTTTGCAGACACTGAACCGTCGGTCCCAGGATAAGACCATCTTCCTTCAGGATCGACTGGAGATGTTTGACCGACTCAGCCTTCGCAAGGCGGAGTGGGACAAACTGACGGGGAACCTCCAGGCAGCGGAGGCCGTGGCCCGCAGGCGTGGGGTTGAAATCGCTGGCCTTAAGAGCAGGCTTTCCCAGGAGGGCGCCCGAGCCAGAGGTAAGAGACCCGAGCCCCTTTGGTTCTTCTTCGTTTGTTGCCGTGCTTGACTCATCTTCTGCAGCTGCTGAGGAGGAGGCTTCTAAGCTTGAGACAAAGCTTGTGTCGATGAGGCTCCGCGTCCAGGAGCTGAGTTCTGTCGAGGACAGAGCCTCCAAGCTTCAGGAGCTACTCAAGGCAGAGAAAGCCCGCGTCCAGCACCTGGAGAAGGAGGCGGCTATTACGGATGGGAGCCTGAGGCGGGCTCTGGAGGCTGTCGAGGAGACGAAGAAGAAGGCCACCGATTCCGAGACCGTAAGTCTTCTGACTCGGGTGCCAGGGTGCCAGTTGGTCGAGGTCCGCTGGTCATTTTTCTTATGCCTTTGTTTTGCTTCTGCAGCCCTTCAATTCCACCTCAAGAAGGTCATCGACTCGGCCGAGTCCTTGCAGGCAGCGGGCCGCCTGGCGTGCAATGCCCTGTGGGAGGAGAACCCGGTGCCGGACCATGCGGACACGGTGGCGGAGCGTCTTCGGCAGGTGCCGGATGAAGTGAATCGCTGGCTATCGGACGCGACGCGATCCGGGGCCCTGCTGTCGCTCGCGGTGGCGAAGTCCCCACTATCCGTTGCTGGATATGGAAACAATCGGAGAGGGATACACCGCCGATGTCCCCGATGACGACATCCCGGAGTTGATGAAGGCGGTCGAGGGTATGGCGAACCCCCTCATCGACCGCACCGGCCTGTAAAGAACAGTTTGCATATGTAGGTCAACTATCCGAGTGGATGTTGAAGTATGTATGTTTTTGTAACAGGCTCGGCTTTTAAGTTTGTAAATTTCTTTCGTTTGCCGAGTACTTGTTCGTGCGTGTGTTAATCCTTCGTTTGTGCTCTTGCTGACCCGTTTTTAGCCTTCCTTGCGTAGAGATTAGCCGTGGGCTGTTTCCTGTGTAGCATAGGATTGCGGCATGAAACCGGCGGTCGGCGTTGGGGAGTCAACGGCGGGATGTATACGCAGTACTAAAGTAGTTAACTCGAATGAAAGAAACCCGAGTGCGTCTGAGCGCACCCAGAGGGTGTAACCGCCGAGTGTCTACTATGAGCATGCATAGCGGCCAGTTGGGAACCCCGAGAAATGTTTGTGAGTGAAGAAAAAACTAATTTATATGTTCCAAAATTTCAGAGTACAAAGTCTTAAGCATAGAAACGACGTAGCTGTTCAATGTTTCATGCGTTAGTGATGACGTTGTCGTCGCTATCCTTTAGTCGGTAAGCCACCGGGCGCAATACTTCAACGATCACGTATGGACCCTCCCATGGCGGAGAGAGCTTGCGCTTGTCTTTGTTGGATTGGACTCGGCGTAATACCAAGTCACCAACGTTGAACGAGCGGTTATGTACGTGCCGACTGTGATAGCGTCGTAGGCCCTGTTGGTACTTTGCCGACCGAAGGAATGCGACGTCGCGCGCTTCTTCGAGCTGATCGACGGCATCTTGTCGGGCTTCCTCCGACTCATCCCCAAAGTATGTGCGGGTGCGTGCTGATCCATGGTCCAAGTCAGTCGGGAGCACGACCTCGGCTCCGAAGACCAGGAAGAAAGGCGTGTATCCAGTTGACCGGTTGGGCGTGGTTTGTAGACTCTAGAGCACTGAGGGTGCGGCCCAGTTACCCACGAATTTCTTCAGGCGCTGGAAAATCCGAGGTTTGATGTCTTGCATGATTAGGCCATTGGACCGCTCAACCTGCCCGTTGGTGCGTGGATGTGTGACCGCGGCGAAGCTGAGACCAATGTTGTAATCGTCGCAGAATTCGAGGAAGGCGGCACCGGTGAACTGAGTGCCGTTGTCCGTGATGATGCTGTTGGGGACATTGAAGCGAAAAACGACATCCTGAAAAAACTGGGCGGCCCGCTCTGAGGTGAGAGTGGCCACCGGCTTAGCTTCAATCCATTTGGTGAACTTGTCGACGGCGACGAAGAGGTGTGTATAGCCTCGGGAGCTTTCTTGAGAGGACCAACCATGTCCAGACCCCAAACGGCGAAAGGCCAAGCAATCGGAAAGGCTGGAGTGCTTGAGCCGGCAAGTGTGTTTGTCGGGCATAGTATTGACATCCCTGGCAGGTACGGAAAATGTGCTCGACGTCGGAGACGGCAGTTGGCCAATAGAAACCTTGTCAGAAGGCTTTACCGACCAAAGACTTTGGCACCGCGTGATGCCCGCAAACACCCGAGTGAATGTCCTGTAATAGCTGCTTGCCTTGGTCGTGAGATATACACCGCTGGAGGATGCCCAAGGTGCTCCTTTTGTATAACTCCCCTTCGATGATGACATATCCTTTGACTCGCCTGGTAATGCGCCGTGCCTCGGTCTGGTCTGGCGGGAGGGTGTCTCGCAGCAGGTAGTCGAGGAAGGGCGTCGTCCAGTCGGGAATGATGGCGAGGACCGCTGGTGACGGCTGCCGAGTGCCCTCAGATTCTTCGGGCTGTGGTTCTTCGGCGTCAGGTGCTGTTCCTGTCATGATGGAGGGGGGTGTGCAACTCTTGGAGGAATACTCCAGCCGGGACGATGTCCCGACTGGACCCCAATTTGGCGAGTGCCTCTGCCGCATCGTTGTCTCGGCGGAGAACATGCGTGATCTCTAGTCCGTCAAACCTGACTTCAAGCTTGCGTATTTCCTGCAGTAGGCTTCCATGGTAGGGTCTCTGCAAGACCATTCCTTTATGACCTGTCGAACCCCCAGTTTGGAATCTCCCCGGGCGAGTAGTCGACGAATTCCGAGTGACGCGGCGATGTGTAGCTCGTGCAGCAAAGCCTCGCACTCGGTGACGTTGTTGGACACTGGGAAGTGAATTTGGAGCACGTACTTGAAGCGTTCCCCTTCGGAGATATGAGCACGACGCCGGCCCCCGCGCCCTGGAGCATCAGTGAACCATCGAAGTAGAGAGTCTAGTGCTTGAGGTCGACAGAGGGCGGAGACTGGATTTCAGTCCACTCGGCCACGAAGTCGGCCAGAGCTTGAGACTTGATGGCCGTGCGTGGCGTATAAATTATGTCGAATGCAAGCAATTCCATTGCCCACTTGGCGATCCGACCTGTGGCATCCCGATTGTTGATGACGTCGGTGATCGGAAAAGAGCTAGCCACCGAGATCGGATGCCCTTGGAAGTAGTGAACCAGCTTCCGAGACGTGACGAATACCGCATAGATAATCTTTTGAATCTACGGGTAACACGTCTTGGACTCGGAAAGTACTTCACTGATAAAGTAGACTGGTCGCTGAACCTTCTGGACGTGACCCGACTCAGATCGTTCAACAACCAGGACCGTACTGACCACCTAAGTGGTTGCTGCAATGTAGAGTATCAGCGGCTCATTAGGCATTGGCGGGGCCAACACGGGGCGGTGGTCAGCAGCTTTTTCAAATCGTCAAGAGCGTCTTGAGCCTCCAGGGTCCAGGTGAAGTTGTTAGACTTTTTCATGAGCTTGTAGAGGGGCAGGGCCCTTTCACCGAGTCGAGAGATGAATAGGCTAAGGGCTGCCACGCAGCCGGTGAGTCTCTGGACGTCTTGAGGCTTTTTGGCAGCCCAATTTTGACGATGGCATCGATTTTCTCCGGGTTGGCCTCGATTCCTCGTTCGGAAACAATGAATCCGAGTAACTTTCCCAAAGGAACCCCGAAGATGCATTTCTCTGGGTTGAGCTTCATACTGAATCACCTGAGGCTGGCGAAGGTTTCTGCTAGGTCGGACAGGAGATTCTCTTTCTTTTCTGACTTAATCACCACGTCGTCGACATAGGCCTGCACGTTCCTGCCGATTTGCCCCTAGAGACAACGCTGTATGCACCGTTGGTACGTAGCGCCGGCATTTTTCAAGCCAAACGGCATGGAGATGTAGCAGAAGGCCCCGAACGGCGTGATGAATGAGGTCTTAATTTGGTCCTCCTCTTTCATCTTGATCTGATGGTAGCCCGAGTAGGCGTCAAGGAAGCACAAAATTTCACAGCCGGCAGTAGTGTCAATCACCTGGTCGATGCGTGGCAAAGTGAAAGGATCTTTAGGATATGCCTTGTTAAGGCTAGTGTAATCAACGCACATCCTCCATTTTTCATTCTTTTTACGAACAAGAACTGGGTTCGCTAACCAGTCGGGATGATACACATTTTTTATAAAGCCAGCTGATAAGAGCTTGGCTATCTCTTCTCCTATTGCTACGCGTCTATCCTCAGCAAAGCAGCGTAAGCACTGTTTGACCTGCTTGGCGTCCGGCCGAACGTTTAGAGAGTGCTCGGCAGCCTCCCTCGGAACCCCGGGCATATCGGAGGATGTCCATGCAAAGATATCCCGGTTGTCACGGAGGAAACCGACGAGCGCACTTTCCTATTTGTCGCTGAGCGCAGTCCCGATCTACGTCGTCATGGAGGAGTCTTCCGGGTCGAGCTGGATCGCTTTGGTATCACACGCCGACTGGAACGACGTCGATGCTGAAGCTTTCTTTGTCGGGGGTGTTTCCTCGACCGTGGCCGACTTGAGGTTGTCAAGCTCGGCTGCGACGACTTGCGCCGCGGCAAGGTTGCAATTTTCCAGGTCACATGCGTAGGTATGCTGGAAATTGCTCTGCACCGTTATGATCCCGTTGGGACCCGGCATCTTAAGCTTCAGGTAGACATAGTTTGGGACGGCCATGAACTTAGCGTAGCAGGGGCGTCCCAGGATAGCATGATATGAGCCCGAGAAGTAGACGACCTCGAAGGTGAGGGTCTCAGTTCGGAAGTTTTCGGGGGTGCCGAAAGTGACGGGCAAGCTGATTTGCCCGAGTGGACTTGCCATCTTGCTGGGGACGACCCCGTGAAAGGGTGCTCCGGTGGGCTTGACGTCCGAGCAAGGAACCTTCATGTCATCAAGTGTTTTGACGTAAAGGATGTTCAGACCGCTCCCCCCATCCATGAGGACCTTGATGAGGCGGACACCGCTGACAATTGGGTCCAGCACCAAAGGGAACCTGCCCGGATGGGGTATGTAGTCGGGATGGTCCGAGCGGCCAAAGAAGATTATGGACTCGGACCATCAGAGGTATTGAGGTACGGCAGGCTCGACTGCGTTAACCTCTCGGCTTGTGATCTTCTGGCGGTGTTTGGATTCATAGCCGTCGGGGCCACTGAAGATCATCAAGCAAGCGGTTTCCTTCGGGAACTCGTTGCCTTCGTCCGGAGGAGAGTCTTTCTTGTCTTGATTGCGGATGAAAGACTTGTTCAAGTTCTTCAGGAGATTGCAGTCACACGTGATGTGGTTCGATTTCGGCCCATGAAAGTGACATAGCCGACTCATCATTTCCTCAAAAGTCGCGTTGCCACGCGGAGGACGCCGCTGTGGGGCTGCGCTCGGCCACAGCAACGAGATCTTCGCCCTAGCGCTTCTTGTGCTTCTTCCGGGATGACTCGGGATGGTCCTTGCCCCTGGGGGATTCGGCGGTTTTGCCCCTTCCCTTGTCGCCCTTGCTTGCGCTGCGGATGGCTTCTTCACCAGTGACGAAGTTATTGGCGATGTCGAAAAGCTCGCACGTAGTTTGAGGATTCTTACGCGCGATTTTGTGGATGAGGTATGTGCTGCGGACACCCTTGTAGAAGGCGGTGATGACATCTCCTTCTCGGACCTCAGGCAGAGAGTTTTTCTTCTTGGAGAAGCGTTGAATGTACTCTCTGAGGGTTTTCACCCTCCTCTTGGGTACAACTGTGGAGATCCCACGTGTTCCCGGGTCTATTGTAAATACCCTGGAAGTTGTTGACGAAGAGGGTCTCAAGGTCGGCCCATGATTGGATGCAACCTTGAGGCAAGCTGGTAAGCCAGGCTCGAGCTGACTCGTCTAAAAACAAAGGCAAGTAGTGGATCACGACGTAATCGTCGCCACCACTGGTCCTGCAAGCTGTGTGGTAGTCGGCCAGCCAAATGTCTGGTCGAGTTTCTCCCATATACTTGTCGATTCTGGAAACCCAGAACCGTGACGGGAAGACGACATTACGGATGCGAGATCCGAATGCTTTTGGGCCTACATAGGTCATGCCGGAAGGAGCTGGAGAGCTACGTCGGCTTGTGGCGCTGCGGTCGTTACTGTCATCGTAACAACTGCTGCAATTGTCCCTCCCTGTGTCTCGGCGGGTGTTGCGTTTATCATTAAGGATGTCCCGCACGTCGCGGTCCATCCCGGGTTGATTGCGCGCCGATCAGACAGGGCGAACGTCTTCGCCCGTGCCCTGTCGGGCGCGGACCCTGGCGAGAATAGTTCCCCGCGCATCATGATTAGGTCCAAGTCGGTTATGAACCAACCCGGCAGGGTGACGACACTCGGGGTCGGCGTGATGACGTGCTGCAGCTTGTGGGTTTCCCAGAGGGGAAGCCTGCCGACTCCTCGCACTCGCCGATGAACCCGCACGGTTCTCAGAAATCTCGGCTTGCTGGAGGGCTGCTTCTTCTACCAGGATCTGGAGCTGCCGAAGTTCGTCGTGGCCCGAGGTGCCCTTGGGAATGTGAATGGCACGTGCCGCCACCAAGGCCGCGACGATGTTGTGACTAGGAAGTGGGAAAATTGGGACGCCGTCCCCTTCACGCATGCGGAGTGCATCGTGAACCTGGCGCCCACGACCTCGCATGTCGTTGTGACGTTCTTTCTCTTCACGCTGGCGGGCCAGCGCGGCCTGCTGTTCGGCCAGTTCCGCTTCCTGTGCACGGAGGCGGAGCCGAGTGGCTGTCAGCTGCTCGGGAGTCTGGTCTTCGATGGGAATAGGCTGGTCGTCGTTGTTCGGCAACGCGCCTGGGTTCACCATGAAGACTTTCCGTGACGGGTGGTGGCTTCCCGAGCTCTCAACATCGTTCGAGTCATACTCGAGGACGGGTAGGAGAGAGTCGATTGCCCCAACCAATTGGGACTCCCGCTCGACGAGTGGGAACCCGCGCTCGAGTAGTGGTTCCAACTTCGGTGTGTCCTCATCCTTAGGGAGAGGAGCTGAAGGCGCGGGACTCGGTGGCGAGTCCGAGTGGATTTGCTGATGGCCCCTCCGTCGGTCGGCGAGATGCCGAGTCGCAAAGGTGAAGCTTGCTGATCTGATCGGCGATGAAGCCCAACCTTCCAAATCGAAAAAGTTGGCCTGGATTGGGGACAGCGTTCGTGAAGGCCAATCGCATGATGGTGCCCAAAACGAAACTGCCGTTGCTGACGAAGAAACCCATCTGGATCTGGCAGATGAATCTATGCGCGCGCGCTCCCCTACCTGGCGTGCCAACTATCGGAGGAATAATCCGGCAGTAATGAATATGGGGCGGCGCACGCACAGAAGATCTAGATGGGTGCACACGGGACACAATATTTAGACAGGTTCAGGCCCTCGAGAAGAGGTAATACCCTACGTCCTGTGTTTGGTGGATTGGTATTGCTTGAATCCCGTATGAGAATATGGCTATGGCCTATGAGAAGATAGATGAGATGATGATGATCACGCCGATCAGGAGATCCCTACCCGGCCTTATATAGGTGACCGGGGTAGGGTTACAAGAGTCCAGATTGGTTTACAGATTGGTTTCCTAATTAGTTACAACAGAATCCGGGATTACCGGATGTATGTTTATCCTTGTCTTGTACTCCAAGTTGATGAGGCATCCCCGTGTTGTAGTCGGACTCCGAGTAGTCGGTCCGGCCCACCCTGTGTCCAGAGGGCCGGTTTCGTCCTCCTTGATGCTACCCGGGTGCCATACCATCGTCACCTGGGTACTGAACACTCAGACATTTCGGGCTAGGCCGGACACTCCGGGCACCTACCCGAGAGTGGCCCATCCAGGTACTGGACATCCGGACATTCCGGACTGGGCCGGATACTCCGGGTATCAACCCGAGAGCACCTCTCACAAGGGTCTAGACACCCGGACATTTCGGGAATGGCCAGATACTCCGAGTACTCAAGGAAAGCTAGGTTTTGGCTAAGAGATTGTGAGAAATTTGTGTCTCCAAAATGAGAAGATTGTTGAGCAATTGAGCACTGAGCTTTCTCATTAGCGTGTTGACACACCCCCCTTTATAGTACGGCGTTCCTATACTCAAAAAGAATAGATCAAAACCTCATAGAGAATGAAATCTATAGAAATCTTCAATAGAAAATACGCCGTCTTCTTTTCTTCACTTTTTAGAGGTCGTCAATGCCGTTTGTTCTTCACAATGGGGACTAAAATCTGATTGTGCACTCATTGCAAATGTTAGTCCCTTAATCGTTCGTCATCTATCAACAAAACACAAATAGGGGCCTAGATGCACTTTCACCTCTAGCGAGGGCAACAGTGATATGCGAGTAGGTCTAGATGGGGCGTGCAATTATGCGAGAGATGATCGGGAGGGGCGGGGCTCTCCAGAAAAGGCAGAGAACCTCATCATAAAGGGACTTCGAAGGCGGAAGCCCTCATTATAAAGGTTAGCGATTGGAATATTTCGTAGTAAAGATCCGACCATTTTTGTGTGCTGATGCCAACGGACTATATTACTTGATAACGTGGCGTACTCTTCTACGAGAAAAGCACGGCTTCTTTTGATATATAGATAGACGGGAATTGCAACAATTTTCAACTAAAGATGAATCAACTCTCAACAAAAGTTAACTTTTATCTGGATGAACAACAACTTAGGACTACACGTTCATTAACTTACAACTCAATTAATTACATATCAACTAATCAGGACCCAACTTTCAACCCTAAAGCTAACTTACAACTCGAACAAGTCTAGCTTACAACTCAACCAATTTGACCTTTCAACCTCCAAATCTGAACATTTGGCTTGACAAATGTAAAAATTCAACTCCCAAAATTCTAATTTTCAATCATAAAATACAAGAAATAATCTAAAATAACATTCCAAGAAAATCTTCCCCACCTTCTCTTGGGCCTCTTGCGTCGGTGACAAAGAGAAAGCGTTACGACAACAAGGAAGAAGCCTCGCAGCGGCTACAAAAATGGCCAGCGACCCCGTTGCCACATTTGGCCGCCGGTGGCGGCCCCCCTCAAGCGGGGCATGGAGCTTGGAACGCGGTTGGAGACGAAGAAGCTTCAACATAAGGAGGCTAACGCCGATGGCGAGCGTGCCGGCTGGAGGTGATGTGCGGCGGGCGGAGTGAGCGAAGCAGAGGAGATGGAATTTGAGAATTTCTCACGGGACAAAGCGCTAGAAGAGAAATGTAAAGGGAGATAATTGATGGTTTCTCATTTTCTCAATGGTCCGCTCGATCAAAAGAAGAAAGGCAGCGAGCCCTGCACGCGTGGACATGCGACGTTAGCGAACGATCGCTTATTAGACTTCGTGTAGATAGATTTCTCATGACAAAGGTGCAGGCACCACAAAAATAAATGGTCTGAAACTAAACAATGGAACCGTCATCTACACATCAACTTTACCGCATTCTCCATCAACCAGCTAAAGTTTCACGTAACTACTTGTCAGCATGCAGAAGCTTGTGCACATATCACCAGGATGTCCGGTTGTTGGTAATGGTGCCTTCTGACTTGGACTAATGCTAACAAACTTCGATCAGAATCAGGAGTCGGCATGACAATTTGGCGTCTATTCTACCATTATATTGGCAGTGCAAAACAGATAAAAGCTAGCATACAAAGCTCAAAAGATTGTGCATAGATAATTGTGAATTCAGGAGTACAGGCAGAAAGGCATGATAATAGAAATGCAAGTTGGCCGATGAAAAAGGGTCTAAATGTGACGGCCAATCCAACATCTAGTATCCACAATCCAAAACACAAACTACAGAGATGTGTAAACCTAGATACAAATTATTGGCTAACTTAGTGACTGACAATCATAGCCTCACAAGTCAGGTTACTCGGTCACCATGTGACTGATGGGGACCAAGAGGATGAACGACTCATGAATATCATGTATCTGTAGCAGAGGTTGCAGATATTACAAATGTACCGTTAATTTCCTCTTACCAGCAGCAGGACCCTGAAACAAGCTAAGGTTTGACATATCATCTTATTCTTTATAATTGTCAGCAAGGTAGCCATAGGAAGTGCATTATTACTTACTCCTAATACAGCATCAAGAGCTGGATTCAAGTAAACTTTGCCATATATAGTGATAATTTATGTTATATTCTCGGTAGAAATCTTTTGTTATGATCAAATGCTGTGTAAACTGAAGCGATGCTGTCCCCCTTGGAGCATGGTATGCAGAGCTCTAGGGTGTAAAATTCACCATTAAAGTGCCTTTGACTTCTCCACAAGAATGATCCTACCATTCCACTCAGTCTCATCACAAGCACGGATTGCTGCATCAGCATCCTCATCCCTCTCCAAAGATAAGAATCCAAAGCCTCGAGAATCTCCAGATCTATGAAGAATTGCAAACTAGGTTAAGAATAACTTCATCTTGCAAACTGACTTAACAGAGTACAAATGTAAAACAAGCTGTTCTTCCGAAGGTAATGTTGCATGCTAACTGGCTCTTTCAGGGTAGGAAGAAGTACCCAAGTTATATCCTACTTAACATGTTGGAAATATTTCAATTGTAAGTACTTAGAGACAGGCCCATATGGCATGCACTCATGCTGCACAGGGCCTCCAAAATTTAGGACGCCCATTTTCTACCATGTTTTTTTTAGTGGATCTAAGAAAAAGATAGCATTTGTGGTATCAAATTGATTGAGTGTGAGTCCTGTTTCAAATTTAGCAAAGGACCTCTAAAATGTCAGGTATGACCTTGCTAACACAAGCTCTTATCTTAGTACAAAGTACAATATATGTCAGTCCCCTCAGTTCAATAGAAGCTTTCTGATGGTTAATCAGTAAAGGGGCAAACCAGCTCAAATCCAATGATGACTTCTTCTAGTTCAATCATAGTAAACTTGGGAGCACAAATTTTGGGAATTATGCTCTTGCAAGCTGAAATATAAGTGTATATATATTTTCAGCAAGAGTTATGTATCCAGCTAAATGATTCTGGTCCCATCAAATTTCAGGGTTAAAATCTCAATGAGCTGAATATAACCATATATTAAGCTTATCAGTCCAGACAAATACATTGAATAGAATGATACTCCTTCTGTTTGAAAATATAGGGTGTATCTGTATATAGGGTGTATTCTTGAGCCAATGCAAAATATGTGTTTTTCCCTCTATAACCGTAAAATATCCAGCTTTGCTTTGTATTCCCTACATGCATCAATTGAATATGGTACTTTAGAGACAATAATTAGGGTTAGTTTAGCCACTTTCAATGTCCCCTTGGTCTACCTGCAAGACAAAATACACCCTGTATTTTCAAACAGAGTAGATAGAATCAAAAGTCCTCTTCCTATACTTAAATGCTATCCCATGCCGTGTCCGCAATTTCAAAATGAAAATAAAGTAAAATAACATGCAAACTTGAGCTGCAATGCAAAAAGGAGAGTATCACCCAATGATGACATAGCACTATGGAGCATATTAAATTAATTTAAACTGCTGAAACCTTTCAAGAACTGCCAAAATAGAAACAAGTACGTACAAATAACTGCATGTGGAAGTAATTACCGTTTATCCCGGACAACGCGTACACTTGTTACACGCCCAAACCTAGCAAATTTCTTCTCCAGATCTCGCTCTGTGGTGGCATAGCTAAAACCTGCAACAAAGAGATTCCGCCCAGGCTTACCCAATCCAGTCTTCCTGTTGGCAGGTGGCGACCAAGGTCTTCTAGGCGAATGCTGACGATGACTTGATGGAGGTGATCTGCGCCTTGGTGAATGCCTTCTTCTACAACGTCAAAATAAAAAGAAGCATAAGTTAGCTGCAAAGACATAAAAAATGAAGGAAATAAACAATGTTCATGGAAGGAAAATAAGACTATTCAAATTTGCATGACCAGACAATATATAGTTACAAATATCATTGGCTTGAAACATGCTCATCCAAAAGAATTCAGACAATTAGAAGCTTCCAAGTTACTCATGGATCATGGCACCATCACCTTGGAGATCTTCTATGGTGATCCCTTGAGTGGGGAGACCTTGATCGAGATCTACCATGTTCTCTTCTATGTCTAGAGGTATCAGTTTTCCTTGAAGGTGACCTTGATTTTAACCTGTCTCTCTTCCTCGTTGGGGAGTCCCTCTTCCTTGGTGGCGAGTCCCTCCTTCTTGGCGAGGAGTCCCTCCTTCTTGGCGAGGAATCCCTCCTCCGTGGTGGGGAGTCCCTCCTTGGTGAACCCCTCCTCTTGGGCGAGGCTCTTCTTTTAGGGGATGCAGATCTTCGTCGTGGTGAGACATCTCTTCTTTTAGGGGATGCAGATCTTCGCCGTGGTGATCCATCTCTTCTTCTAGGGGATGCAGATCTTCGTCGTGGTGACCCATCTCTTCTTCTAGGGGATGCAGATCTTCGTCGTGGTGACCCATCTCCACGCCGAGCCTCCTTTTGCGCTTTCCTTTCTGGAGGAGAGTTCTCTCGTGCATGTGGAGACAATTCACGTGAAGAAGCTCTTCTACGGTTGGTATCATGCTTTTCAGGAGATCGGGAACGACGTCTTGCTGGTGGGCTTCGAGAGCGAGCTAATTTACCATCCTCTTTTGCAGGACGTGGTGAGTCCAGTTTCTCGTATGAATGAGCATGAGGAGACCTTTCAACTGAAAGTGAGATCCTCCTATCTGGTGATGGTGTGTCCTTTTCTAGTCTTGCAGACCTTTCAGGAGGTGAATCCCACTGATTACCTGGGGAAGATATGCCATTTCTGGTTCCAGGATCTTCCTGTTCCATCCCATCCAAATAGGAAGGTGCAATTGCAGAGTTGAAGTTCTCATTGTCCTGATCATCACGAGGATTAGAAGTCCCACCATTCATTTGATCATCCACTGTCCCCATTCACTTCATTGTTGAAAGTCTCATGTAACTTTCTGTTGTCCTCATTTTCCATCTGAAGCGCGGGAGAGTTTGGAATTTCGCCATCATCATCACCACTATTGTTAAGTTGGTAATCCCTACTGCTATTTTCAGTTAACATAGAGTCACCAAGATAGGCATCAGAATGAGTAGTTTCTTGTTGAAAGTTTGATGAATCATTACCACTGCCTTCATGAAGCTCTGGAGGCAGCACAGCATCAACCGCTTCTGTTTTCGATGTACAGCATAACCCACAGAAGTGGTCTGTGTTGAGAGTCATTATGGTGAACATTCTGTTCAGCTGCATCGTGTTGCATATCAGATTCTATATGCACATGATGCTCTTGAGCTGCTTCAAGGGAGATGCTGGACTAGTTGAAGCAGATTTCATTGTATTGCATGGGATCTGATCATTCATAAAGGGTAGAGAATCTGCAGCCAAATATGAAATTTGATCGGCTGGATTAACTAGAAGTTCCTCATTCAGTGGTGGGGATTCATGTTGTGTAACTCCTTCCCCATAATCCATGTGCTCCAACAAGCTATCATCTTGATCTCCAAATAAAGGCCCAGGGTCTCCACAAGTCCCATCCAGACTTCTCTCAGGAGATACGTAATCCATCTGAACGTTGAATAAAGAGCAAAAACGAATAACATAAGATTGCATCACAAGACAAAAGAGAATTAATAACAGATAATCGAATAAATGATAGTGTATTATATGCCCAGTTATACAGTTGAGCTACTGATAAAACCCTAAATTAGCATGCATCACAAGATAATAGACCGCAGAAGATAAGTCGAAGCAGCAAAGTTACCATTTCCCTGCTGAGTTGTGTGCAGGATAGCCTCATATCCACTAAGATAAACAAACTATGGACTTATTTGAGTTGCAACATTTACAACGTAAGAACTGAAACAATGACAACATTAACAGTAACAATAAAGAAGAGTAGTCAGATCGCTGAACCGTTAGAATGGACTACATAAGGGACATGAACAGAATGCTGCTTTGTTGTTCCTGTCAAATTTATGCAAACATTCAGCGAGCACTTCACTTCCTCTAGAGGAAGCATCGTTTTGCTAGTACGGAACTGCAATAAATTAAGAGGACAGTGGTCGGATGCAAGGGTGCATCAAGAAGAATAAAGGCAACACTGCAACAGTGAAGTAAAACACAGTCAACAGTGAATATGGGGAAAGGCTGCCAATGCTCATAGGCTAACACAGTCAAGTGAGTCAACTTTAGTTTCAGCATTTTTGCTAACTTAGCTGATATGGCAGCATAGCAACAACCATGACTCGTTCAGCACAGTGTTATTAGAGGATAAGACAGGGTGACATTTTTTAATCGCAAGTAGTGTTAGTCTATCTATTTGTTAATCAGAACGAAACAAACCAAACTCAAAATCTATTCCAGATTTTCACTTTAAACCATTAACCATGCCATTCAAATTGCTCTTCACAACGATCCCAATACATTTTCTACATGCCAAAGGGTCTAATTGCACATTGGAAAACAATTCTCAGCAGTTTCCACCACAGGGAAGCTACGTTCCATATTGACGAGGTAGGAGGACTGCCATTTCTAGTTTGCTAAATTGTTCTTAGCACAAGGAAAAAGACTAGTCATAAAAAGAAAAGCCAATTTGGACACATCAGAGCAACATGTTACTAACTAATAGATGCTTTTTTCTGGCAACTCCATTTTTTCAAGAAAAATTAAACATTTGCAGCTGCTGACTTAACACAACAATGTTTTGAACCTAGCACCCTAGTAGCTTCCCTAAAAGCTAAAACACTAGCTCAAGTGACAAACCCATACGACAAAATAACAAAACCCATCACTAAATCGAAGAGTTCTGACCTGATATCTCACCCAGATGCCCATTCCGCTTTCACGTCAATCAAGCACAAACAATGGAAATCTAACCACGAGAAATTATCACGGCAGAGCGGATTACAGTTAACAACCAGATTAATTGTGGCATCTAACACGAAAACAAGCCGCATCGAAGCCAATTCCGCAATTGTGGCTCTCGGATCCCAGTTCGAAGCAAACCCAATTTTACATCAGAATCCACATCTTAGCACATTAACCGTCCCGCGTGAAAACCGCATCTGGGGCTAGGATTTACTCGCACAAACCCTAAATTATGATAATTACACCAGTAAAAAAATCCGCCGTAAACCCTACAACAAATGCAGTGCCCAGCAGCGATCCGTGCAGCCAACCACCAACTAGAATTCCCACCCGAAAAATCCCCTGAAAATCGGGAGAAGAACAACCCGGAGCAGAACCCTCACCTACGACGCCACGCCAGCCACTTCTCCAGTCGCAATCCTACTCTTCCCGCTGCTCCTCCGATTCAGAGAGGTTTTTCTCCTCTCGCTCCCTCTCTCGTTGGGAAGGAGGAGGAGAATGGATTGAGATTTTTGGGGGGCCGTACGAAATGGAGGGCTCGTGGGGGGCGCAAGTAGCGTGTGTGGGTGCGGTCACCTCCGGGGTCGCGTAAGGCGTAGGAACCGCGGCCAATGGGCCAACCGTGTTCGCCTGGCAACGTGTGGAGCCGGTGCGGGTCGTTGAGGAAGGTAACCTAGCGCGCGTATCTGGAATCGTTGCCTGCCACATGGGACCCGCGGGCAGCATGCATAATGGGCCGGTGATGGCGGTTGATGGACCGGGCCAAGTACCCCTAGGCCGGAGGTCAGACTTTCCTGCCTCCCCGTTTCATTTACGTAGTTCAGGATTCCGTGTCCACCGTCCGTACAGCTGAGCTTAGGGCAGTCCTAATGCTCCATCTTAACTGTCTCTTAATCTATGTCATCTAGACAAAAAATTTATATAGTGGGTAATTATAGAGAAGAGAGAGGAAAGCCGTCTCTTAATCTAGAGACAGCTCTTAGCAGTATAATCGATGCAAAATAATTCTTGAGTAATCTTACATGGCTTACAGACTTATCACTATGTACTAGAGTTATGCTACAAACAAGCTACAAGGTTGAAATGGTAGCATTGATCATAAAATAAAATAAATAAAATTTTTTTACAGACAACGCTAAGATACAAATCATTGAGAAGGTTGTATCTAAATAGTTACTTAGTGCAGTAAGATATAATTTAAGATACAATATATTAAGAGTACCTTTAGAAAAATATGTAAAGGCCAAAACAAGGCAAACTAAACGAACATGAATTAAAGTAGTAAAATTCAATATCAAATGAGAATGTTCTATTTTTCCTCTTTTGCTACTGCCAAATTTTACTTTCCTAAATCATGAAAATCAGTTAACACCGACACTCAACTATCATGACCATTCAAACTGCCCTTAAGACCCGTCCACTCCGGGTTTTTGCTGACGTAAGAGCGATAAGAGCGGCGGTGAGGCGTGGAGGTGAGAGCTTGGGAGAAATGCAGCCACGGCACGAGTGTGTTCGTGCCTGCACAAAAGCATGTTGTAGGAGTTGGGGGAAGAATAGGAAGATGGGGCAACGGACAGAGCGTTTCACATACAGGCCCATCTTTTTCTTTATTTATTGGTTTTTAGTGACACGGCGGACATGGTGTCACGTAAAATCGGGTTAAATTGATCCTTCAGATAATTTGAATGATTTTGATAAATAATAGCAAGTTGTGACCAACTTCGTAGTCTATGCGGAAAATTAACCACCATAATAATAATAATTGAGCATTGAAAGTTAATTTTTTCCGTATCAAATTCTATGTGCTTATGTAGTTTGTTCCTAGGATCGTAATAATAATTGAGCATGAAAGTTGAATTTTTCCGTAACAAATTTTATGTGCTTATATAGTTTGTTCCTAGGATCACGATCTATATGACATCGAGCCCAGTCCTAATGACCTTCAAAACAAGAGTAAACTTCTTCTTAAACTAATTTTTTTTGTATGATATTGACTGGGAGAGATTTTATAAGATCACTTATTTTGACTCACTCTTTCAGGAGTGCTTTTTATTATTTCCAAAAGAACTGAAACACATGATCCACTTGTCAGCCACTCTATGAAAAATGAGACTAGTGCAATTTCATAATGGCCGTTTATGATTGATGGGACACTTGGCAATTCTGTTGAAATAAAAAAATGTGTAGTTTTTTGATACCATGATAGAAAACCATTGTCACCTCTTTTTTAAACGGTCTTACTAGTGCGTAATCATTTGAATCTTAATAAGTTTTAGTCAATTTGGAGTCCATCCGACATGCTTTAGGTGTCGATCCTGGAGGAATAGGGTCAGAAAAAGAAAATAATTGATTGAGTTTTTGTCACGACAATCTCTTTAGAGAGGAGGTGATCCATGACACTGTCAGGGTAAACTTCCCGAAGCTGCGTTTGTTTCGCTGTGAGTGAGCGAGTTTGCATGGTGGAGGAGGACGCCCCCTCCACCTTCACCGGCTCTCCCCCAGCTGCCAGGTAGGCCCCGCGCGCCCTCGCTCTCTTAGAAAGGGAAACCCGCAACCGCCGCCGAGAACGAGACCAACAACCCCGTCTCGATCCATCCACCCATCCAGATTCTTCTTCCCTGCCGGACGCTGTCTGGATCGCCGAAGTTCGCGTCGCGTTCCCCTGCGTTGTCGTTGACGCGCGCAGCCGCTGTCACGCACAGGTCAGTGAGCCCGCGTCCCGCAGATATATGCTTCTTCGCCATGCCTTTCTTGATCTCGCTGTTCCCTTCTCTTGATTCTCCTTCTTTCGTTGACAATGCGCGGGGAGAGCATCTCTATTGGCTCTAGAGGGACTTTTCTTTTTTCCTCTCTTTGCGCTAGTAGAAAAGAAGCCCACCCTTTTGGGGAATATTCGTGATTTGGAGCATGAATGGCCCGGAAGTGGTCTGATGAGCTTGGTTTGCTTGTGAAGTAACTTTAGGGCCTAATTTCAACGATGACTGTGATGTGCTCAGCAAGCAATGCATACTGATTGTTCTTTTGCCAGTAGTAAAATATTGCAGAGCAGACCAGCAAGTACATCCCATTTTTCTTCTTCTTGATTTATCTGAATGTCTAAGGAGAAAAAAGTTGGTACTGTGAGCTCTGCCTCATTTCACTATTAGAGATAAGAGAATGCAAACACCAACATAAAATGCGGAGACACCTCGCGAACATCGGCATAGTACTTTAATTTGTCTAGTTGATGTATTTGTGATATGCAGCAGCTATCTTTATTTTATTGCTTGCACGATGCCCCTTTCCTACAACTCTCTTTTCTTTCTTTTTGGGAACCCTTTTCTACATCTTTCTTGCTCCATTTTGTTGATTCTAATGGATTGTAATCGGAACCTAACTCGTGTTCTGTACTGTAGGGATACTGCTGGAGAAGGTGATGCTCAACATCCACAGTTGCAGCAAACAACAAACTGCATTGCGCGCCATAGCCTGCATACTGCTGTTTTCCCCTCTCCTCTTCATTTTTTATTCATCACATACGATCTTCTTGAATAAGAAACCTTTCCGCATCGCCATAGCATCCTCTAGATCATTGCTTCAGATCGACGCCCATTCAAGACCTGTTCACGAGTAAGTTCTGTTTTGCCTTCTTATAGCATCATAATATACTACTATTATCTAGTGTATTTGTAGCTGCTTATGTTTAAATAGGCTTCAAAATTCATCCTTGGGGGTTGTCACTAACCTGAGCAACAGTAAGGTGGAAATTGGACATCAGATGGAAAACGGCACTCACAGCGCTACCAACACGACTGCGAATGCGACATTTGGGTGGAGCATTCTGAAGGAGGAGTTCACATTTCTAGCTGGAAGTGCCCCTTTCAATAGCTGTCATGCTTCCACTATTGTAGAGGTATATGGCCTTTGGATGCAACAGAGTTTCCGAAAAGATATATTGCAATGTACTTATAAGTAAATTTTGCATTATTAGATCGAGAAGGACAACTTTTTGGTGTCTTATTTTGGTGGATCCATGGAAGGTGCTCCGGATGTCAAAATCTGGTTGCAGAGATACAGTGTGGGTTCAATCCATCCAGGGCACTTCTATTTTTGTTTCCTGAACGAGAATAGCAGTTCTTCCTAAGAACCTTACATTTGTAAGAATATTACATTTATAGGATGGTTATTGGCATCCTCCAGAAGTGGCTGATGAACAAGATGAGGTTCCCATGTGGAATCCTGTACTATTTCAGCTCCCCTCTCACGAGCTGCTTCTCTTTTACAAGATTGGTCAAGAAGTTCAGAAGTAATAACTTATTTGTGTTTCTTAGCCTCCTTTGTCTGTTTCAAGTGACAAGAGAACCGCAAGATAGAGCGGGTAGATGACGTAAAATGAGGAAAAAAATGATACAGCTATATGTGATGATGTGGTGCTAAACATAACTTGTTCAGGTGGAGTGGTGCCATGAAAAGATCGTTGGATGGTGGCATAACCTGGTCACAAAGAGAGCAGCTACCACCTGGTATTCTTGGTCCTATTAAGAACAAGGCATGTCTAAAATTGTGGTTTTTGCTTTGCCTCACATCATGTTCTTTATCATAAGTAAGCAGTGTGCACATTAAAGATCAGAACTGCTACTTATTATTAACAAGTCAGTAGCAGTTTAGTGCTTTAGTGGCATTTTTCAGAGTGATGCCATGCTTTATGCATAAAGTGAGTAATTTGATTCCTAATTCCAACTTCTCCAATGCAGCCTTTCTTGCTTGAAGATGATCGCCTACTGTGTGGGTCATCAGTTGAAAGCTGGAACTCTTGGGGTGCATGGCTTGAGGTAACTATTTTGTTCCAAGTTTATATAAATAATGTGAAGACTCACATCAAGTGTTTATCGTGTCCTGCATTGTGGTTTCAACAAGTCTATTTAACAACTTAGGTCACAAAAGATGCCGGCCGGACATGGCGGAAGTATGGTCCTATATATATAAAAGGTGAAACACTTGGGGTGATTCAGCCAGTTACGTACCAAACTACCAATGGGACCATTCGGATGCTTCTGCGATCTTTTGATACAATCGGTCATGTCTGCCTGGCTGATTCTGTTGATGGAGGTGCGACATGGAGTTATGTGCATAAGACTGAGCTTCCTAATCCAAATTCTGGTTTGTTCTTAACCCGTTTAGATTTCTCTTTGCTTCAGTACCCTTTTGTTGTACTGGAAAATGTTCGACTACTCTCTAGAGACCACATCTGGTGGCGGCACCGGCACATCAATAAATAGTTTTCACACTTCTTTGTCAATTATATCACAAAGCTACAATTTTTTTTAAGAAAACATTTCGTAGAATTACAATTTTTGCCTGTAACATTCCACATAACCACACTTTAACTTGCAACATTTCACAGAACCACACTTTGTAATATGTAATATTTTCACAAAAGTTACACTAAAAACTACCAACAAACTACACTTTTAAGACAAAGTGTAGTTTTGTGAAATGGTTGCTTAAAAGTGTAGTTTTACCCCCAAAAAAGTTAGCACATGAGTTTCTGAACAATATTTGATAACTCTCTTTGCTCCACTGGACTTCACACCTGAAGGGATTGATGGAGTTAAGATGAAGGATGGAAGAGTAGTACTTGCTTACAACACCTTCTCCAGGGGAACGCTCAAAATTGCAGTCTCCTTGGACGACGGTGATTCATGGAACGAAGTGATGACATTGGAGGATACCGATGGTATGGAATTTTCATATCCTGCGGTGATCCAGACCATGGATGAGCTTGTGCATATTACATACACATACAACAGGACTCAGATTAAGGTAATCTCTTTGATGCATCAAAATAATAATCTTATTTTCTAAAAACAGCACTTCTTCTGTAAAGAGTATTCTTCAATGCTTTGCAGCATGTTGTTCTCCAACCTAGTGGGACAGTGAGGTTGTAAGTCTGCAACTGTTGGGAGACTTCTGACTGGCAATCGCAAGGCACTTCAATTTATCTCCACATACTTCATGTGACCATTGTATCAGATTGGCTAGATTATGTGTTTTACTTTTCTGCCTAATGATGCTTAATGTCTCTACACTGTGCAGCAATGTAGTGTCCATGATGAACCAATTCTCATTTAGCTTGTACTAATTTCTTCCTATGCATGCGAGCCATTGAAAATAAAAAATGATTAAATAATATTCGAATCTAGACCGTATTGACCATATCTGTATACAACGATACTGTAAAATTGACATTATTAAAGTACGAAATGAGAATGTGCTACAGTAAAAATGATAAAAATATGTGAATCTTAAACCACAGACTGACTCTGGAGGGAGCCAAGGGCATATTTATGCTATAGTATAAGCAAGCATAATGTGAATGATGTGTTGAATAACATGTTTAGTTTATATTACAGAGATACAAATCAATCATGGATGGTGCAAACGGCTATTCACATATATATTGCATGAGGTAATCATTATCATGGGTCATGGCCGTAATTTGTTGCCAAAAATGCACCCAAGCAGTAAAATCAAGTTGATCATTTCCCAAAATTCACCAGTGTGTAAGATTAAATCCGTGCAATGTTGAATAGCAATAGTAGAGAATCATTAGACTTAGTTGAGCATTGACCAAAATCCACCAGAGGTTTAATATTTATTCCGTGCAACAGAGAATCATTATGACTAACTTCATGTAAATATCTTTATAATTACGATAAGAAGCATGCAGGAAAATCACTGGGATTTTTGTATACTTCTATACATGAACTTACACGTTACTGCATCATGAATTATTTTCTGTACTTCCATACGTGAGCTTACACAGGACACTCCATCTCATATTTTTTTAGATGAACAGGAAGGTGACAAAACTCCCCAACTCCATTCAATTAAGAAACGAAACCACTAAACATCTGTTCCAAGGATCAGCACCAGCGATACAGCAAAAACAACCCTGAAAAAAGACGAAAACTACATCATATCTGAAAACCAGACAATAACTGAAACCAGAACAAACTCTAGCACTTGTCACTGTTAGGAAACCTTAGTCCCAACTGGGAGTGGGACCCACCCGTCATGAGGAGGGTTGTGGGTTTCCTCTAAGTCACCTTATATGGATACTTATCCCTTAGATTAGTAGAGGATATAAAAGGAGGAGATGACTCATTGTACAGGAACTTTTGATCGATCAATAAAGAAGCTCTTCCTGTTTCTTCCACATTGTGTCTCTCATTTTACATACTGTACACGTGCTTCGTCCTTCTTCTTCCTCAACGTCGACTACGTCACGCTATGCAACTCGAGGATCGGACTCGCCGGCAAAGGTTGCACAACACGTTATCAGCACGACGCCCTCCGCCGAGCCTCTCCGCCGAGCCTTCTTCTTCCGAGGCTCACTTTACGGGTTGAGGTAGAGATCGACGAAAACGTGAAAAATGGGTTCTCCATCAAATCTAGATCCCATTTTTGTATTCATTTTTGGCATTTTGTTTTGGTTCTTGTTTTGACCCACGTGCGAAGCTCCTCGAGAAAACGATGCCGACAAAAGTCGCCGGCCAAGCCGTTTCGTTTCTCCCAAGAAAATCCGATGCCGACAGAAGTCGCCGGCCAAGCCGATCGGAGAGGAGTTGTAGATCGCCATGGGGAGACGACGCCGTGCACGGATCGCACGCCATCGCCGCCGCCGTCCCCGGACGGGCGCGCGCGCCACGCCGCGTGCCCCGGCCGCCGCCGCCCTCACACGAGCGCGCGCGCCGCCACCCCGCGTGCCCCGCGCCGCCCGCGCACGCCACTACTGTTAGCCTCCTCGCGCCGCGCCGCCCGCATGGGCCGCCGCCGCCGGCCTCGTGTGCCGCCGCCGCCACTGCTCGGGCAGTTAGGGCGGAAACCCTAACCGCCGCCCCCCTAACGGGCCAAGGGCAGTGCGGTGGTGGGCCGCACGGTGGGCCGGCCCACAAAGGCCCGGGACGGCTCTGAAAAGAAAAAAAAGGAAAATGGGCCAAGTAGGCCGGCCGGTCTGACCGGCCTAGGCAGCCTGTGCTCGTGACTTTTTGCAAAAAAAGCCCCTGGATTATTTATATTTACGCATTCTTATTTCCAGTACTAAAATTTTTACGTAAAAGTCCCTGTAAATTCCAGAATTAGCAGAAATACTTGTTTCTAGCAGAAAAAGGCATCGGGAACTCAATTTTTGCATCAAATTTTGATTTTCTCAACTATTTCACATGTTTTAAATGATTATATGCCATTATTAATATGATTTGCTATTTAAGGTTAATTGTAATTGTGAATATTGCTTTTAATCTTCATATATCTCATATACTGGCATCGTTTAAATATTGAAGCACCGTTAGAATTAATTTTTGTATATTTATTTTGCCTTTTATGTAATGTTACCCACAGTAACTTATTGAAATCATTGCATGAAATGCAGAATGACTGGCATAACGAACCGAGAATTTGAGAAGTTGGCCCAGCATGGCCGCAACTATCTCACCTAGGCGTTGGATGTGGAGATCGTTCTCGGGGCTAGAAATATCCGGAGAGCAATCGGTGTCGGTACCAGGCATATTACTGTCATCGCCCAGGAGGAGAATGATCAGACACTTCATTTCCTCAGGCACCATCTTTGCAGTACCCTCAAGAATGAGTACATGGTAGATAAGAGTGCGCTTGCCCTGTGGACCGCCCTGAAGAAGCGGTTCGAGAAGCTGAAGTACACCATGCTGCCCCAAGCAGAGCAGGAGTGGGTCCGTCTGAGGTTTGCAGACTTCAAGACGGTTGGTGAGTACAATTTTGCACTGCACCGCATTTGTACTAACCTTCAGCCGTGTGGCAAGATTACCACAGATGCCCAGAAGATTGAGAAGACTCTCTCTACCTTCCACCCCGACGCCGTGCAGGCGGCACGCACTTACCGCCAGAGTCAGTTCACTGAGTATGCAGAACTCATTGACATACTCTAGGCGGCGGAGGCGCAGGATGAGATTCTCAAACGAACTTTATCTCCTAAGCGCCTAGTAGCAGTGTTGGCAGGGAGACCAATGCAAGCTACAAGGTGTGCACTCCTCTCAAGAAAAAGAGGGGAAGAGGTGGCAAGGGGAAGATGCTTGTGGCCCGCAAGGTCATGGCCGCTCCCCCAAGACTGGCAAGGCCAAGCTCCATGACAAGCCATATGGTGAGTAGGATCAGGACTGCTTCAAGTGTGGCCATCATGGGCATTGGTCTCGCCATGCAAAGAGCCCCAGCACGTGGTTGACGCCTACCAGGCCTAGAGAAGGCGTGAGACACACCTTGCAGTTGTTCAAGGGGGGACTTCTCAAGCCGTTGCAGCGCTAGTTGTAGCCCCACTTGACATGGTGGCGCCCATGCAGGTGGACATCCCGGTTCAGACGGTGGTAATCACTCCACCTCTCGACATCACCGTGGCCGTAGCCGTGATTGCCAAGGAGGAGAGTATGAATCCCGAGCAGATCCGTGAGGAGATCTCAGGCTACTTTGTAGCTGATTCCATCTAGTGCCAGAAACGCACTAAGTTATCTTCATTTATGCCTTAGTCATTTCGATACATTAATAATTCTTGAATGGATTTGTAGGCTCTATGAGAGCATACACTTTATTCTTCCGGTGTTTGGATGATGTTTGGACTTATTCATTTATTCAACATTTAATGTGTATGCATTTATTCTTCTGAAATGTGTGTGCATTTAATTATGTTTGCTTCTTACTCGCAACATTATTAATTACACGTGTGGCGCCAAATAGAGGAAGTATGCCTTGTGGACAGTGGCACGACTAATACCATACTAAGAGAGACAAAATATTTTCAGTCTATTCGCAAAGGTACGGGCAGTATCATAACAATCGCCGGTAGCCGTTCTAGTATAATAGGCTCCGGAAGAGCCACAATTATACTCCCAATGGGTACAATTTTGACAATAGAAGAGGCATTGTACCCCGAATCGACTAGAACACTCCTTAGTTTTAAGGACATTTGCGCTAATGGTTTCCATGTAGAGACCGATGATGAAAATGATAAAGAATATCTACTCATCACTAAGCACGACGCACATGGAAAGAGGATATTAGAAAAACTTCCTTCATTTGACACCAGGCTTTACTACACTAGAATTGTAGCATCCACGGTGTACACTATCTTTAAAACTGTTTTTAGAAGCTCTGAATTATTCCGCCTATGGCATGATAGGCTTGGCCACCCCGATCTAAGAATGATGAGAAATGTTATTACCAACTCTAATGGTCATAATATTAACGTTAAAAATTTTCCAAATCAAGAAGATTTCGTGTGCCCTGCATGTGCCACGGGGAAATTAATTATTCGACCATTCACTTTGAAAGTGAAGGATGAAATCCCTGTCTTCCTAGAACGAATACAAGGGGATATATGCAGTTCTATTTAGGCCCAGTCAGGGCCATTTCGGTACTTTATGGTGCTCATCGATGCGTCCTCGAAATGGTCGCACGTCTCCTTACTATCTACGCGAAATCATGCTTTTGCAAAGCTAATCTCGCAGATCATTCAGATTAAGAATAAATTCCTAGATTATCAAGTAAAGTCCATTAGAATGGACAACGCCGGTGAATTTTCTTCAAAAGCATTTGATGATTATTGCCTAGGCATGGGAATTAAGGTTGAACACTTAGTACCTCATGTCCATACCCAGAATAGTTTGGCAGAGGCATTAATTAAGAGAATTAAATTTATTGCCAGACCGCTATTACAGAGTTGTAATTTACCAATAACATGTTGGGGACATGTAGTGCTACACGCTGCAAATCTCACTAATTTTAGACCGTCAGCCTATAACATCCACTCTCCTATGCAACTAGCACAAGGGTCGGCACCGAAAATTTCCCACCTTAGAAGGTTTGGTTGCCAGGTATATGTACCTATACCACCACCTCAGCGATCAGCAATGGGGCCACTCCGCAAGTCTAGGATTTATGTCGGTTATGAAACCGTCTCCATAATCCAGTATTTGGAACCCATGACTGGAGATTGCCATACGACCTGCTTTGATGATTGCATTTTTGATGAGGATCATTTCCCGGCATTAGGGGGAGGAAATCAACCCCTTGATGAAAAATGTCGCGAAATTACGTGGCAAGCCACAGGGATCCAAGCACATGACCCGTGTACTAGTGAAGTAAATAGAGAGGTCCAGAAAATAATTGATTTGCAAGCATTAGCGAATCACCTGCCAGATCACTTTAGTGATTTAATATCCGTGACTAAGTCGCATGTGCCCGCACGCAATGCACCGGAGAGGGTTGAAATACCAAGAAATGATGAAGGTATACCCATTCCCGTCCAAAGGCCTCAGAATAAAACGACGAGAACTCCGGTCCTTCGTGTCCCAAGTACCCGGGGACGCTCGGCGAAAAGCGACAAGAAGGACTTACCTTAGAAAACTACTGAAGTGCCCCAGAAGAATAAGGGGAGTCAGTTGAGACCTGACACAAGTACAGAACAAAATGTTCCTGACTTGAACCTTCCATTGGAGAAAGCACCTAGCGGAGATGTGTGCGCACACATTGGCGCAGGAAAGCTAAAGGACCTTGCTCCCGCTACGGGAAATAGCGATGAGCAAAGGGAAGCGCATGAAGAAGTGCTCCCTGACGAAATGGCCATAAACTATGCAGAAGCAGGGAAATCTTTGAATAGAGTAACAGCCAATGTCAACATTTATTTTGCGAATAAGATTGCCAAGATTATTAATCTTGATCCCGAGCCTATATCGCTCGCCGATTGTAAGAAACGATCGGATTGGAAAAAATGGCAAGAGGCAATCACCGCGGAATTATTATCTCTGAACAAAAGAGAGGTATTTGGGCCCGTAAGCCTAACCCCTCACCACATACGCCCTGTAGGTCATAAGTGGGTCTTTGTTCGTAAGAGAAATAAAAATAATGAGGTGGTCAGATACAAAGCAAGGCTTATTGCACAAGGTTTCACTCAACGACCTGGAGTCGATTTTGAGGAAACTTATTCCCCGGTCATGGATGGAATTACCTTTAGATATTTAATCTCAATGGCAGTTAATTTGAATATGGAAATGAAACTAATGGATGTGGTAACAGCATATCTATACGGAAACTTGGATTCGGACATTTACATGAGGGTACCAGAAGTTATTCCCATACCGAACCAAGACAGAGCAAATAGAAGCCTGTATAGTGTGAAACTTAGAAAGTCACTATACAGACTCAAACAGTCCGGCAGAATGTGGTATAATCGCTTAAGTGAGATACTAAGCAAGAAAGGCTACACAAGCAACGAAGATTGCCCTTGTGTATTTATACGAAGGTCCCAGGATGGATTCTGTATAATCTCAGTATACGTAGATGATCTGAATATCATTGGCACACCGGAGGATATTAATGAAGCAAGTTCTTACTTGAAGTCAGAATTTGAAATAAAAGACTTGAGCAAGACCAAGTATTGCTTAGGTTTGCAACTTGAGCCTGTCCCTGAAGGGATATTAGTGCATCAGTCTTCTTACACTCAGAAAGTGTTGGAAAGATTTAGTTTCAAAAAGGCATACCCTTCGAAGGTCCCCATGATTGGGAGGTCTCTACAGCAAGACAAGGATCCGTTTAGACCTAAGGAAGAGGGGGAGGAAGTTCTGGGACCAGAATTCCCATACTTGAGTGCAATAGGAGCACTCATGTATCTTGCAAATTGCACGAGGCCGAATATTGCATTCGTCATGAATTTGCTAGCGAGATATAGTTCTGAGCCTACCAAACGGCATTGAAAAGGCATTAAGGATATATTTCACTACCTCCAAGAAACCACGGACCTTGGCTTGTTCTTCAGAAAGAATCAAGACTTGTCCATGGTTGGATATGCCGATGCTGGGTATCTTTCAGACCTGCATACAGGTAAATCATAGACAGGGTATGTTTTCCTATGTGGCAGGACTGCAATCTCATGGAAATCGTCTAAGCAAAGTCTTGTATCGACTTCGACTAACCACTCGGAAATTATTGCCCTATATGAAACTTCACGAGAATGTGTTTGGCTTCGACGAATGATCAACCACATACAGAAGTCATGTGGGTTGAACACTGTACAAACCCCCACAATTATCTATGAAGATAATGCGGTGTATATTGCACAAGTACAAATGGGTTATGTGAAGAGCAATCTCACTAAGCATATCAACCCCAAGTTCTTCTATGCTAATGAATTGCAAAAGATGGACGAAATAAAAATACTGCATACTAAGTCACGTGAAAATCTAGCAGATTTATTCACTAAGTCATTACCGGTGTCGACCTTTGAAAGGTGCGTACGCGGAATAGGTATGATGAGACTTAGGGAATTGCAGTGTTCAGGGGGAGAATCTTTGAAAACTCATAGGTAAAATCTTAACTAAGAAGGTTGAGTACCTGGTTGGATAATCAGGTGAGCTGTACTCTTTTTCCCTTGGATGAGTTTTACTGAAGTTTCTCAAACCAAGGTTTTTAATGAGGCAATTCGTGCAACATGACCGACGTATGCCATGCACTCTTTCTCCAAGTTTTTTTTCCACTGGGTTTTTTGGAGTTTTTGAGACATGTGCTATACGTGATAAGTTTCCAAGGAGGAGTGTTAGGAAACCTTAGTCCCACCAGGGAGTGGGACCCACCCGTCATGAGGAGGGGTGTGGGTTTCCTCTAAGTCACCTTATGTGGATACTTATCCATTAGATTAGTAGATGATATAAAAGGAGGAGAGGACTCATTGTACAGGAACTTTTGATCGATCAATAAAGAAGCTCTCCCCTTTTCTCCCACATTGTGTCTCTCATTTTACATATTGTACACGTGCTTCATCCTTCTTCTTCCTCGACGTCGACTACGTCACACTGTGCAACCCGAGAACCGGACTCGCCGGCAAAGGTTGCACAACAATCACTTTGTCCTAGCATGTCTCAGATATGCAGCCATTCATCTCTCCACAGGATCAGGCACCCAACCTTCAAACAACAGCATCAGAACTATCACCCTCTCCTCCTGTGTCTTCAGGATGAGCTAGTTTTGATTGGCTGGGCTGATCACAAAACCCGTGGAATCTTCAAAGGAGCATCTCCAATTACCTCGTGGATCAAGCCAGTAAGTTGATGTCGAGGCCTTGCCCCAAAATGCTCTTTTCAGCATTCCAGTGTGAGGTAGAGGATCTATGGAGGAAGACTCACTTAACCTGCAGTTAACTGTAGTGGCTCCTTCATCACAGTTAGTAAAGATGAAGACTTTCACAAAGATTATCGGAAGTCGGCGGCCAGGCAGGCAACGACGTCCCTGGCGCAGCACGGTGGCGTGATAGACCAAAAGGATGAGGCTCGTCGGTGGCTGATGCAGAGACTTCGTCGTCAATGCCTAACTTGCTGCTCGTCGGTGGTGTTGAATTTGTGCGGCCGTGTCTCTGGCCCGGCAGGCGGCTTTGGTTCGTGTGTTTTGAATGAGTTTTGTAGTACACGAGGATGTCCTGTTATTTCAAAATCAATACTTTGCGATGGCCACGACCGGTTTCTGGCGAGTCAAGGATATGTGGGATCCACTCTCTTGACTCCCTATCATTTCCCTCCTCCCGAGCACATCTCTTCTTTTTTTTTGAAAATTAGCACATCTCTTCTTACTAGTGTTCTTTCCTCTTTTCTCATTTTACATTCTTCTTCAGGGTATAGCTACTAGTGCACACATCGTCTCCTCAATCCTCCATGCTCACCATTGCCAACACCACATCGCGCATGCTGCAATCCACCACCTCCTGCACCTTCGAACCAGCCACCAACCACCCACTGGAGCTCCGCCATGGCTAACGGCTCAAGGCCAAATCTGAGGCCTTCTCTCCTACATCATGTCGTGCATCATCGCCGTCGGCACCGGAGTAAGTGGGGACGCCACTTCCCCTTCGTTCTTGTCTAGCGCACTGTGGTCGGCCACTGCCGCATCGAGGGAGGTCGCCACCGCCATCACGTCTCTGTCACCGCTGCCATCGTGTGCACCTCAGCTTTCCCCTTTTCTTGGAGCTCCACTGCCGTCATGGTGCACGCCGCTTCGGTTGTCCTCGACAGGAAGCAGGAGTGAGGTTAGCTACCTAGATTGGTTTTTTGTGCTTTGCCTTTTGTTTTGTTTTTGTTGAAAGCTAAGGTTAATCCAGTTGAAACCTATGATTTTGGGTCATTCCGACGTCCAATTGGCAAGTTAAAACCTCTATTTTTACCTGGTTGAAAGCTTGTTGTATGTGGGATAAAAGCTCTGCTTCTTGAGTTGGAAGTTTGGAATGTTGTGAGCTAAATTTTGCTATCTTTTTAAGTTAAAATGTATTGTACTTGAGTTGAAATATGGAATTCATGTACTGAAAAGTTCTTATTTCTTGGGTAGATTCATGGTTGAAAACTGTTAGGAAGGTTGATGAGATGCGAGTTTGGGGAAGAAGAGGAGACAACCATGACCACTTGTGGCATGGCGTCCCGGTAGCAGTTCGAACGGAATTGACCGCACGGAGCCCTCAGCGCCGTCAGTCACTAATTAGGGGTCCCCTCTTATCTGCGGATGAAGATGGTTTTGTTTTGTATGAGTTTGTAGCACGTCAAGTTGTTCTGTTATTTGCTAAGAATATCAAGGAAGGATGCCGTTTAGTTACAAACGGAGATATCCTTGTTGTATACATTAACCGTAATATTTTTGAAATTTCAAATTTAGAATTATGAGTTTAAATTGAATTGAAGGTAATTTAAAAAATCTTAACAAATCTGGTTTAACTTCAAATCCAATACTTCTTACTCCATAAAAACCGTAAAGTTTTAAATATCATGTAAAAGTTACGAGTTTTTGTGCAGTTTTGAAACACATTTTGAGTTTGCATCTTAAAATTTATTTCGGCTCTTTAATTAAATCTGATTATTTTTCCTATAAATCCTAGGATATTGAAAGGTGAGAATTCTTCGACAACCATGAACCTAATTTTGAAGAATTGTCCTGCTTCAAAATCCATCGATCATTCGATCTACTCCCATTTTATGGTCCCCTTAGGAACAGCTTCTAGTGAGCTTTTAGATGAAAAAAAGACTTAAGCCAAACCTAAAACAAAATAGTAGCAAAGCTTAATTTCTAAGCGCATTCTATTTTCTATTGGTGGCCGGAAGTCCCAATTTTGTGGCTTCCCGAGCTTCTCCCCTCCCCCCACTTAACCGGTTCCAACCTTACCCTTGATGTTCACAGAAATTACAAAAAATTTGCCACTCACGAAAACCCCCTGTCTCTTTCCTTTCTTCTCCTCCCCGACCGCACATGCCACTCCCCTCCCCTCTTCTCTCTCCCCTAGCACCGCCTGCTCGCGCTTGCCTCCCTCTGCACCGCCATCCCCCGCTAGATCCCGCCTCCCCAATGCCTCCCCCACCGGATTGCGCCTCTCCCAGCTCTCCCGCCGCTTCCCCCACCGGATCCCGCCTTCCCCACCTCTACCGCCGCTTCCCCCACTAGATTCCGCCTTCCCCACCTCTGCCGCCGCTTCTCCCGCCGGATCCCGACTGCCCCGCCACCCCCGCCACTTCCCCCGTCGGAGCATCCCGCCTCCCCCGCCCGCTTGTCGCCGCTTCCCCCACCTCTCCTGCCGCATCCTCCACCTCTCCCGCTGCTTCCCCTGTCGGATTCCACCTCCGTCGCCGCCTCCCCCACCTCCCCTGCTGAATCCCGCCTCTGCTGCTGCCTCCCCCACCTCCCCCGCTGGATCCCGCCACCCCCGCCACTTCCCCCGCCGGAGCAGACCGCCTCCCCCGGAGCTTCCCCCTTCAGATCCCGCCTCCCCGTCGCCCCTCCCGCCCAGAGCAGATCGCCTCCCCTGCCAGGTCCTGCCATCTCCCCCACTGGAGTAGGCCACTTCCCCGACGCTTCCCCTGCAAGATCAGGTCACCTCCCCCGTCGGAGTTTGTGTTGCCAACACAAACCGCTCCTGTCACAATCGGAGTAAGAACAGAGGAGGAGCAACAGCATCTAGCAGGTTGTTTTTTCATCTGTTCATTCAAGGTAGCATACAATGTGGAGTAGGTCCATAGCAAACCAAAGAAAGCATCGACAATGTATATGCATGCTTGTACTGAAAATTGCTATATTGGACAATGTATATGCATGCTTGTGATATGCTTGTGGAAAATGCTATACTGGACAATGCATTTCCTTGTGTTGATATGTGTGTGTGCTATCTATGGATTCCATGTTAGTTCTTGTTGTTTATTAGTTGTTGTAAATCGGTGTGTATGTGTGGCTGTTTATTAGTTGGTGATATGGATGTGTGTGCGTGCTATCTATGGATACCATGTTAGTTCTTCTTGTTGTATTTATGCAGCGAGTAATTTACTTAACGTGGCATAGGTTTCTCCTTCAGAATATGAAACCAGGAATATAGCAATAACCTACATAGTGGAATTGGCCATATACTAGAAATTCTCAAATGTTACTCATCCTCAGATTGGTAGTTGTTTTATATATGTCATATATGCTTAATGCATTTTCGTGATGGTGTATATATGCAGCGAATAGTTTATTTGACATGGCATAGAAACTATATTTTGATGAGTCATATATTCATAGATGGAAAAAGAGAAGGCTATCGGCAAAGCAACTTGGGATGTAGTTGCCCATAAAATATTTCTTGACATATGTGTCGAGGAAGTGAATGCAAATAACAGGCCAACTCAGTGTTTGAGCAACAAAGGATACTCAAACTTGATTGCCAAGTTTAATGAGCGCACCAAGAGAGAATACACGCGCAAACAATTCAAGAATAGGTGGGAGACGCTGAAAAAAGAGTATAATATATGGAAATCATTGAATCAACATGCCTCCGGCCTAGAAAGAGATCCTATCACCGGTACCATAACGGCTAGTGGTGATTGGTGGGAAAGAGAGATAGCGGTATGTTATTCTTCATGTCATTTACAAGTATGACTTTGTGAACAATCTTTGAAGCTAACAAGTTGTTCTCATGCTTATATGCAGAAATGTCCTGATGCTGCTAAGTTTTGACTCACTCCACTTGATAATGCGGACAAAATGAGGACAATTTTTTATGTTCATAGTGTTATAAATGAGCATGCGATGGTACCGGGTGAAGCATCTCATGTTGATCTTGGAGAAGATGATTCTGGTTCAAGGTGTGAAGGTACACCTGTTATTGACAAGGTTCAAAAGAAGAGAACCACATGGTACTCACCTAGCCCCACACCCTCAAAGAGAAGAATTGACAAAGATTCTAAAATAAACAAATTTTTAGACTTTGTGATTGAGAAGGAGTCAAGCAAAAACTCTATGACATCAACATCTGTTGATTTTGTGAGGGCTGAGATTGGAGAGATGATGGCTCAGATGGTTGAGGCAGGTGCCGAGGAAGGGAGCGATGAGCATTTTTATGCATCACAGCTATTAATGAAAAAAGAATGCCATGATGTCTTCATCACTTTGAAGACACCAAATGGAAGACTGGGATGGATCAAGAGGACATGAGAGGAGAAAGAAGCGCTAGGCTTCTCTAGCAGGCTTCTCTAACACTTCTTTAGTTATCTTGTTATTTTAGTCGAACTTGTGGTGGTTATTCGGACTTGTGTTGCTGATTGTTGGACTATTAGAAATTGTATTGTCATGAGCTTGTGTTGGTTTTGTTCAACTTAGAACTATTGGAATAATTAGCCATTTCCGAATTATACTAATCCATGAAATCACGAAATACGACATGATAAATATTCTAGCGAATATATCCACAGAAGCATTTCCAATCAAACTACACATGCTAGTGTACTTAATCATCAGAATTTCATCAAATAGCCTAGACATGCTAGTATCTAGCTCATAGACTAAGGCTATTACGAATAGAGAGAGGCATAGAACGTACGTGGCGTTCATTAGAAAGATAGCAGCACCGCTATTGTTGTCGTTGTCACCCGCCATGTAGTCATTTGCTTGATGTAGAGGAAGTAGTCGTACCGCAGCACCACCTCGCTCCGATCCAGCAGCGTGAAGTAGACGAAGAAGGCAAGCCGAACAGTAGCGGACAGTCACGCAGAGCGCTCCCCAAAAACCTTATTCGCCTTCTCCCGGTGCAGGATTTCAAAGGCGAGGGTTTCGGAGGCCTGTCCTCCCAGACGCCCATGCACGTGAACGTCGGGTTGGAGTAGTACTAATGTGGCAGCATAATACTAGGAACTAAACACTTAGAAAGAACAAGCTTCACTCGAGGTTCACGCTCATGAAGAGATAGAACACAAGAGGGTTCTTTGTGGGAGAGAGAGGAAAGCCATAAGGCTCGAGGTGCTATGAGGGCAGCCCCCTCCTCCTCTTTATATAGACTAGCTCCCTCCTTCATTTTCTTTCCACTAGCAATATGGTACTAAACCAATTACAAGTGTTAACATTTTAATTGGGCCTTTGGGATTTTCAGAAATTTAATTAATGGGCTAGCTAGGCCCAATAATTCTAACAATCTCCCACCAGATCCCAAAGGCACCTCCGTTCCAAAGTATTGTTTGATATACCAGTGTTTCAATGGAGACTGTTAAGTTGAACATCCACCTAGACAGTGAGCTACACTTATCCACAATTTGAATAATGGACTACACCTTGAATTGCAAGTCTTGTGTGTACACAGTTTCACTCAAAGTCATTACTAGTACCGGGTTGCCTACGCTACCCCGTGGTTTGGAGCATAAGTCGTACTCCTGGCCTTTCATGAGCTTCCTAGAGATCACCCTATCTCATAGACTGCGACTAGCAGTCTAGCTCACATAGGTGTGTTCTTTCAAGACTGCTCTCTAGGACAGCATCTTTGCTTAAACAAGCCACAGAACACATTAAGACAAAAGTTAACCTGCCTTATAGAAAATGAGAGTATTGCATCTCCGACGGAGTGGGCAAATAAAGGTATACTCTCCAGTTAACCACCAGCTTGTTTTCCATAGGTCCTACTTCACGGGATCTCCGATCACATAGGTTGGGTTACCCCCGGGTTAACTCAAGTGGGTCTTATACCCATCTCCCTCGATGCATTGTCTATCACATTCCGTGACAAACCTTTTGTGAAGGGATCTGCCAGATTCTTAGCTGTTTGGATATAATCCAAAGCTATCACTCCAGAGTTTCTCAATTTTCTGACAGATTTCACCCTTCTCTTCACATGTCTAGAAGACTTCATATTATCCTTGGAACTGTTAACCTTGGCAATCACAGTCTGATTATCATAGTTGATGAGGATAGCGGGTATTGGTTTTTCAACCACTGGCAAGTCCATTAAGAGCTCTCGAAGCCATTCGGCTTCAACCGTGGCTGTATCTAATGTTGTGAGTTCTGCTTCCATAGTTGATCTCGTTAAGATGGTCTGCTTGCAAGACTTCCAGGAAACAGTGCCACCTCCAAGAGTGAATACATATCCACTTGTGGCTTTGATTTCATTAGCATCAGATATCTAGTTTGAGTCACTATAACCCTCCAGTACCCTTGGGTACCCAGTATAGTGAATGCCAAAACTCTTTGTGTCTTTTAGATAGCGCATTACTCTTTCAAGAGCATGCCAATGATCATCGCCCGGATTGGAGACAAATCGGCTTAGCTTGCTCACAGCAAACGCGATGTCAGGTCTCGTGGCGCTAGCTAAATACATGAGCGAACCAATGATTTGAGAGTATCTCAGTTGATCCCTAGCTATTCTTCGATTCTTCCGAAACAACACACTAGGATCATAAGGTGTTGGAGAAGGCTTGCAGTCGATATAACCAAAACGACTCAAGACCTTCTCCACATAGTGAGATTGTAAAAGCGTGATCCCACCATCTTCACCTCTCAACAGCTTGATGTTCAAGATAACATCAGCTGCTCCCAAATCCTTCATTTCAAAATTGTGAGATAAGAATTTCTTGACCTCCTCAACAACATGAAGATTGGTTCCAAATATTAGTATGTCATCGACATACAAGCATAGAATAACTCCCTCACCCCCACCATGGCGGTAGTACACACATCTATCAGCTTTATTAACAACAAAGCCTGCAGATGTAAGAGTTTTGTCAAACTTCTCATGCCATTGCTTAGGTGCTTGTTTAAGGCCATACAAAGACTTCAGTAACTTACACACTTTTCCTTCTTGACCATCTACTACAAATCCATCTGGTTGTTCCATATAAATTTCCTCATCCAACTCTCCATTCAGGAAAGCTGTCTTAACGTCCATTTGATGAATGAGAAGACCATGTGAGGCAGCCAATGAAAGTAGTACACGAATGGTGGTCATTCGGGCAACAGGTGAGTAGGTATCAAAGAAGTCTTCACCTTCTTTCTGGGTATAACCCTTGGCCACAAGCCGTACCTTGTGCTTTTCAATAGTACCATTAGGCCTATGCTTCTTTCTGAACACCCACTTGCATCCTACAGGTTTGCAACCGTAAGGACAGTCAGTGGTTTTCCAGCTTCCGTTAGCGAGAATAGAATCCATTTCGCTACAGACTGCTTCTTTCCAGTAATCAGCATCCGGGGATGCATAAGCTTCTGAAATAGTCCTGGGAGTATCATCCACAAGATTTACAATGAAATCATCACCAAAAGATTTTGCAATCCTTTATCTCTTGCTCCTCTTAGGAGCTTCATTGTCTATCTCCTCAGGATTTTCCTCAAATGTTTGTTCAAAATATTTCAAGGATGTGACAAGATTAGGAGTTTGTTCAGATTCCGAACTAGAATTACTAGGTGTGTTTTTCATAAGAAAGATATCTTCAAAGAATGTGGCATCTCTGCATTCTATAATGACACCGACATGCACATCAGGCACTTCAGATTTCACTACTAAAAATCTATAGCCAATGCTATGATGAGCATAACCCAGAAAGATACAATCCACGGTTTTTGGTCCAGGCTTACGTTTCTTTGGAATTAGCACATTGACTTTTGCCAAGCAACCCCAAGTGCGCAAATGTGAGAGTGATGCCCTTTTCTTTTTTCCATTGTTCAAATGGGGTTATCTCTTTATTCTTTGTAGGAACTCTGTTTAGGACATGACAAGAAGTCAATATAGCCTCCCCCACCATGCCTTTGATAGCCCCGCAGTGTCTAACATGACGTTAACCAAATCTGTTAGAGTGTGGTTCTTTCTCTCGGCAACCCCATTTGACTGGGGTGAATAGGGAGGCGTCCTCTCATGGATTATATCATGTTCCTCACAGAATAAAATGAACTCATTAAAAAAGTACTCTCCACCATAGTCGGACCTAACCCTTTTGATTTTTCTTTCAAGTTGGTTCTCAACTTCTGCCTTATAGATTTTAAAGTAGTGTAAAGCCTCATCCTTAGATTTTAACAGATACACATAGCAATACCTAGTGAAATCATCAATTAAGGTCATGAAGTATTTCTTTCCACCTTGTGTCAACACACCATTCATCTCACATAGATAAGAATGAATGAGGCCTAATGGTGCCAAGTTCCTTTCCTCTGCAGCCTTATGGGGCTTACGAGGTTGCTTCGCTTGCACACAAGCTTGGCACTTAGAGCCTTTGACTAAGGTGATTTTCGGGATTAAACTCAAGCTGGCAAGTCGCGTCATTGTACCATAGTTAATATGACAAAGTCTTGAATGCCATATATTAGCTTCACCTCCATTAACTTCATCACAAATATGGTTTATAACTTTATTATAAAAGTCTGAAAGAGATAGGCGAAACAAGCCTCCACACTCATAGCCTTTTCCAATGAAAGATCCATACTTAGATATGACTACTTTATTTGACTCAAATACCAACTTAAACCCATCTCGACAGAGAAGGGAGCCGCTAACAAGATTCTTGTTTATTGAAGGGACATGCTGCACGTTCTGTAGTTGCATGATCTTTCCCGAAGTAAACTTCAGATCGACCGTGCCAACACCATAAACAGAAGCATGTGACCCATTCCTCATCAGGACTGAGGAATCCCGAGTGACGTGGTAAGTAGAGAACAAAGAGATATCAGTACACACATGAATATTGGCACCAGTATCAATCCGCCAATCGGTAGACTGACAAACCGATAGAACAGTAGGTGAATTACCATACTCTGCTCCCGTCTCGGTGTTGCCAATAGTCACATTGATAGACTTAGGGTTCTGTCATTGTTGACTCTTCCTGCCTTTGCGACTCTTGTAGTCCTTGGCCCAATGTCCAAGCTCACCGCACACAAAGCAAGGATGCTCTCTCGTGTTCTTCTTCTTCTTAAAGTTGAGAGTCTGTGCAACCTTGTTTTTCCCTTTGAACTTGTGGGTGTTTTTCTTCTGCACTAAGTTAGCGCTATAAGGTCCCTCGTTCTCCTTAGAGTGTGTGTCTTTTGCTCTCGCCTTCTCTTCAACATCAAGAGACCCAATGAGATTCTTGACAGAGATCTCTTGTCTCTTATGTTTTAGAGAAGTAGCAAAGTTCCTCCATGAAGGAGGCAACTTGGCAATTATGCCTCCAGCGATAAACTTGTCGGGCAACACACACTTTAGGAGTTCGAGTTCTTTTACAATACACTGTATCTCATGAGCTTGCTCAACTACAGAATGGTCATCGACCATTTTGTAGTCATGATATTGCTCCATGATATACAGTTCACTGCTAGCATCGCTTGCGCCAAACTTGGCCTCGGGTGCATCCCACAATTCCTTGGCATCATGCATATGTAGATATACATCAACCAATTTCTCACCAAGCACGCTAATGACGGCACCCACAAAGATGACGGTGGCATCCTGGAACGCTTTTTCCTGTTCAGGAGTAGCTGTTCCCTCAGGCTTGCCAGCCGCCACCCAGTATATGTTCATAGCGGTGAGCCACGAGGTTACTTTAGTTTGCCATCTCTTAAAATGTGGTCCATTAAAAGGCCCTGGTTTTAGCGCAGCGGCAAAGCCAGTCATCGAAAATTGCCTAACATATGATTTGACAAAATAAGGTTTTTGGATTGTTGGAATAATTAGGCATTTTTGAATTATACTAATTCATGAAGTCACGAAATACGACATGATAAATATTCTAGCGAATATATCCACAGAAGCATTTCCAATCAAGCTACACGTGCTAGTGTACTTAATCATCAGAATTTCATCAAATAGCCTAGACATGCTAGTATCTAGCTCATAGCTTAAGGCTATTACGAATAGAGAGAGGCATAGAATGTACGTGGCATTCATTGGGAAGATAGCAGCGCCGCTATTGTTGTCGTTGTCACCCGCCATGTAGTCATTTGCTTGATGTAGAGGAAGTAGTCGTATCGCAGCACCACCTCGTTTCGATCCAGCAGCGTGAAGTAGACGAAGAAGGCAAGCCGAACAGTAGCGGACAGTCGCGCAGAGCGCTCCCCAAAAACCTTATTCGCCTTCTCCTGGTGCAGGATCTGAAAGGCGAGGGTTTCGGAGGCTTGTCCTCCCGGACGCCCGTGCACGCGAACGTCGGGATGGAGTAGCACTAATGTGGCAGCATAATACTAGGAACTAAACACTTAGAAAGAACAAGCTTCACTCGAGGTTCACGCTCACGAAGAGACAGAATATAAGAGGGCTCTTTGTGGGAGAGAGAGGAAAGCCCTAAGGCTTGAGGTGCTATGAGGGCAGCCCCCTCCTCCTATTTATATAGACTAGCTCCCTCCTTCATTTTCTTTCCACTAGTAATATGGTACTAAACCAATTACAAGTGTTAGCAATTTAATTGGGCCTTTGGGATTTTCAGGAATTTAATTAATGGGCTAGCTAGGCCCAATAATTCTAACAAGAACTTATACTGTCATGTTGATTTATGTTATCACGTTTGTCTTGTGAGCATGTCATGTTGATTTATGTCCTTACATGTTTATTGTGATTCATGTAATGGCAGATATTTTTGTCATCAAGTACTAGTGGATCAAGTGAGGAGGAGATACTTCAATCCAAGAACCCAGAAGAAGAATCAAATTTGTATCTTATTGCTGCTGTTGCTATTTTATATGAAGATGATGACCGGCCACCAAGAAGGACAAGGGAAATTCCTTTCATGACAGGAATCCAGTGGGTTGAGATAAAGATGTGTGATCCCAAAAAGTTTTATGATATGTTCAGAATGAGGAGAAAAGTTTTTCACATGTTGCATGACACACTAGTGAACAATTATGGGCTTAAGTCAACTCATTCCATGTGTTCTAAAGAATCATTAGCTCTCTTTTTATGAATTTGTGGATCACCTCAGTCAAAATATGAATAGTGCTGACCGTTTCGAACATTCAACATGGACTATCATTACAAGGTTTGGTGAGGTTTTGGAATGTATCAATAAATTGGCAGGTGATATTATTAAACCTACTGACCCTACTTTCAGCAAAGTTCACCAAAGATTTAGAAAACCTAGGTTTTGGCCTCATTTTAAGGATGCTATTGGGGCAATAGATGGCACACACATTGTAGTCACGGTGCCCTCACACCTCAAAGTTATACACATGAATAGGCATGATTACACGAGTCAAAATTTTATGGCAATATGCGACTTTGATATGAGATTCACTTTTGTGGTTGCTGGATGGCCTCGATCTGTTCATGACACACGTGTATTCCTCGATGCTTTAGTGCAATATCAACATTATCCACACCTGCCCCAAGGTAATTTATTTGTGACTTATGTTTTATTTTATCAATTAGTCATGCAATATATAATATTCATTTAATAATAAATGTAGGTAAATACTATCTTGTTGACTCGGGATATCCAAATCGAACCGGTTACCTAGCCCCATTCAAGGGACATCGGTACCATGTACCGGAGTTTCAAGTATCTCAACCGGTTGGCATGAAGGAGATGTTCAACCACGGTCATTCATCTCTTCGAAATGTTATTGAACGATCATTCGGTTGTCTCAAGATGAAATGGCGTATACTTCATGGCATTACTAGCTACCCTGTTGACAAACAAAAGAAGATGGTTTCTGCATACATAGCTTTGCATAACTATATTCCTGATAGTGCTCTACGTGATGAACATTTTGAGATGTTCTAAGGAGAACAGTATGTTCAAGATGAAGCGGCAGATGGTGGAGTGGACATTGCTGCATCGAGTTATGATGATGGTACTATGGGCGTAGTCTGAGATGGCATTGCGGCGAATTTGTTTGCAACGAGATAAATTTCTAAGTGCAATCTACTTATTGTTATTTTATTGGAAAGAACTTGTAGAAGCCGCAACCTCTTTTGATGGTAAGGAAACTTATAAACTTGTCTTTTTTTATTTAGTGCTTCAACTTGTCATATTATTATTGTTTTGAACTTTTAACTTAATTTTTGTGGCTATTTATACAAATAAATTCTCCAAAACAACGATTTAATCTATTAAACAACAAACAAACGATTACAGGGGTAATTTAAACTTTACATCCTTTAACATACACAACAAGCTCAGTTCCATAAGCCGTTCCTAACAGATAGAGTTTATTTTTAGAGCTTATTTTTATAGTGGCTTAAAAAGAACTTCTCTAAATAACCGGCTACTGCACAAGCTGAAGCTATCCAGGGCCTATACCGGTGAGATGGAAACCAATCTGATCGGATTCACTCCCAAATCGCAAGCCGCTGAGCCCCTCCCCACACAACAAACAACAGCCTGTGCGCTACAAGCTGGTCGCCAGGTGCGCCGACGAGGTGCCGCCACGAGCCTGGCGCCGCGCGTTGCGTGTCGCGCGTGCCGCGGCAGCGCAAACACCGAAAAACCCCACGCCGCCTACCAACAAGAGCTTAAAAGCGACGATGAACAAACGCTCCTGAAGAACTCGAGCTCGACCGATCTCTCCCGAGCTACATGGCCTCCCTGCAACAGCCCAAGGTTCCGATCCTGTCGTATTAATTCTCCCTCGAACAGCTTCGCCAAACGTTTGCATTTGCTGATTGATCGTACATTAATTCATGTGTTTTTATTTTGTTAGGTTGGAGAGCAAGAGGACGGCCGCCATGGCGAGCAGGAGGCGGTGCGCGCGACGGGGAGAGGCAAGAGCAAGGCGTCGGCACGGAAGGTGACCTACGGCTTCCATCTGGTGGAGGGCAAGATGCCGCACGGCATGGAGGACCGCCACGTGGCCGAGTTCCGGCGGCTGGAGGACGGCAACGAGGTCGGCCTATTCGGTGTGTTCGACGGCCACTCGGGCGCCGACGTCGCCGCCTACCTCCGGGAGCACCTCTTCGACAACATCCTCGCCGAGCCGGACTTCTGGGAGGACACCATGGCGGCGATACGGCGGGCCTACCACCGGACGGACCGCAAGGTGCTGAAGAAGAAGGCGCCGCGCGGCGGCGGCGACGGCGAGCAGGACAAGCCGCGCCGCGGCGGGTCGACGGCGGTGACGGTGATCCTGCTCAACGGCGAGACGCTGGTCGTGGCCAACGTGGGGGGACTCCCGCGCCGTCGTGTGCAAGGCCGGCCGGGCTAGGCAGCTGTCCGTGGACCACGAGCCGCTCCGGGAGCGAGACGCCATCGAGAGCCGGGGAGGCTTCGTCACCGAGATCCATGGTACATACTGAACAAGAAACCTGTTACAAACTTTGGAGGTCGATCATGACGAGTCCATATCCATGAACTGATATGCTGTCGCGTTTGCGTGCATGGATCGAACCAGGGGACGTGCCTCGCGTGGACGCGCAGCTGGCGATGTCGCGGGCGTTCGGGGACCGGAAGCTCAGGAAGCACATCAGCTCGGACCCGGACGTAGTCATCAAGGACGTCGGCGACGACACCGAGTTCGTGGTGCTCGCCAGCGACGGGCTCTGGAAGGTGATGTCGAACCAGGAGGCGGTGGACGGGGTCAGGGGCACGCGCGGCGACGCCCGGAAGGCGGCGGTGAGGCTCGCCGACGAGGCTGTCGACCGGGGCAGCAAGGACGACATCGCCTGCGTCGTCGTGCGCCTCCACTGATGGGTCGCTGAACTAGCGCGACGATGCTGTACCAAGCCATGTTTTGTTGTGCGCAGTGGGTGTCACGTCTTTAGAGGAAGTCAGGGACGTAAGTAGGTAGGCCCGTTGAAGTGGGAATTTCCTTCTGAAATTCTTACCCAAGCTCAGCGAAATTGCAGCGTTCCAAACATGTACCGCATGCTGTTTTTCCTTGTTAAATTCGTGCTAATGTTCTCTGAAATCCTTCCGTTCCAAGCATGCCGCAATGCCAGTTCTGTGCTTTGTTCTCTGAAAGCCTATCATTTTGAGTGATTGCAATTAGATATTCCGTAACCGTCCCTCGGAGACGGAAGCCGACTCCACTCGGAGCAAACAAACCGCTCTCGAAAGCGTAAAACTAATCTTCAACGACAAAATCTCAGAGAAAACAGCAGAGTCCTTCCCAATCCTTTTCCCATTCCGTGCTCGTGGTTGGTGGAGTAGGGTTTTAGCCATGGCGTGGAGCGCCGCCGCCGCCGTGTCCAGGTTCGCCGCCTCGCCGGCCGCCGAGATCCGCCTGCCTTTCTCCGCAGCCGCAGTCGCCTCCGTGTCCTTCGCCGGGCGGCGCCGCTTCGGCCCCGTCGCCGCGTCCCTCTCCACCTCCGCCGCCGGTACGCTCTTCGTTTCCCTGCTTATCTCCAATTACTTGTAGATGCTGCTCGTCTAGTTCGTTAAAACAAAAGAGAAGATTGGAATGTAATCGTAAAACCAAGCAATTTTACGGGGATAGAGATTGCAATGCAGTCATGCTAGTGGCAAATCTATCGAGAGGCGGATAGATATGCAAGACGGCTTGGATCTCTCTTCTCGTGCTAAGCACTAATGATTGACGGATGCAGTGGAAATGCAAGCTTAGCCATCGTTAACCACTTAACAACAAGTGAAAGCTATAGTATATCGGGTTGCTGATTGGGCTGGTTTGCCGGGCGTCTGACAGCAGCGATAGCCAAAAGTGTAAATATCTTTCGAAAAAGAAACAAGCATAAATAAGTTCCGCTTTCCGAAAGATGAAAATGGATGTTATGTTGTCAGGAGGACTATTGCCTGGTGAAGATTAAGAGCAAAGCACGCGCGCGCACACACAAAATGTTCGTTAAGAATTGGAATTGGAATTTGTATGAGGAACTATGCTTCTTTTCTTCCTTTCTTTTTTTCTTTTAAAGAGAAGGGAATGTGGCTTGAGCCTATGACCTCAAGTACCGCAACCTTGTACCTCCAACGCTAGGCTACCCGGGTTTCCCACAAAAACAGATTGTTGGGTTGATTGGGGCTTATGATCCTAGATCGCACATTACTCCTTAACAATTTTCAAATGCGATGAATCTGCACAACTGTTTCTCATCTGACGTATCAGTTGAGGTAAAGTATAGGTTTATAGGATCAACAAAGAATCCCAAGTTAACTAAATTGGTTCATCCGTTGATCTGGAATACTTGTTGGACCAATAAGCAGAACTGCGTGGTGTTGTTTGTGCCTACTCTATTACAGCTCTGCATAGCGTGGCTTTTCGCAATAATTTTTGTCTTCGTCAAAGTTCAAAGGTTCAAACTTGTTAAATTTGAAACCGTGCTGTTACTCTAACTAGTTAAAAAGGAGGCTGTTCAAACGGAGAAGGCGCCAGCAGCACTAGGCCCCTATTCACAGGCCATCAAAGCAAACAATCTTGTGTTTGTCTCTGGGGTTCTTGGCCTAAATCCTGAGGTTTGCCGGTCAAACTTTTGTTATTTCATCTGTGTTCTTATGTCTCTACATCATGGATTCAGTCTCCCGCTTTACTAGTTTTAGGTGCCAGTGTAACTTATGTGGAGTGCCTTTTGTTTTCAGACAGGGAAGTTTGTCTCCGAAAGCGTAGAGGAGCAAACTGAGCAGGTGAATTCTTTGATGTTCCTGAATGTTGCTTATAATGTTGATCTCCCAGAAAGTTCTTTCGGAATTTGTATTGAACGATGTGCCAAATGTGAACATACGCAGTTTAGTTTCTCAGATATTCCGATTGTCCACCATTTCCTTGTGATTAGTTCTGTATGTTTTTAAGCCTTATGCATATACTATTACTATGTTGGATCTGCGATTCAATTTCTTTGTGATGCATCGAATTCGAACATATTGATCTGCCTGTCGGAGATCTTTGTGGAAAGACTTGACATAGTTGGTTAGTGCTATGTGAAAGTATATGCAACAATGTAGAATGGTGATACTGAATCTGTACAGGGCAAATAAAAAATTGACCACCTTTTCCTGTATGACTTACCATACTGCGTTTGCATTCAGTAAATAACCGTCTACTGTATGTGCTGCAACTTATTAGGTGCTCATTGTCTGACAATAAAATTATGTTTCACTTCTTCTGTCACAGGTTATGAAGAACATGGGAGAAATATTGAAAGCAAGCGGTGCTAGCTACTCATCAGTTGTGAAGACAACAATCATGTATTTTGCACTTTCTTTACGTAAAACTTTGTTTTGCAACAAGAAATTGTGATCTCTGGGAGTAATTCTGTTCTTCTACTTGCAGGTTGGCTGACCTACAGGATTTCAAGAAAGTGAATGAGATTTATGCAAAATGTAAGTTTCATAGTTGTGGTCCCCTTGCCACTATTTATGCATCTGAGTGTAGTAATTTACGCATGGACCATATGTCTGATTCTGTATTGCGCACCAGAATCCTGTCAGTGATGTTTCTGACGATTTTTTGACCTCTTCTTTTACTGCAGATTTTCCAGCTCCTGCACCGGCACGCTCAACTTACCAAGTAGCAGCTCTGCCACTGAACGCCAGAATCGAGATCGAGTGCATTGCTGCTCTCTAGTTGCGTGCGACTGCCCATCAAAATCTCAATAAGCATCTCGTGCCATTGTAGCTGGTCTTAAATGTCACTGTGATTTAGTACCAACTAAGGTCTTCAACAGTTGAACTACCTGTAATAAACCTTGGGTGCCCATAAGAATTGCCATGACATGTTCATCGAATCACCTAAGAGTACTACTTTGTAAAATTGGTTGTTACTTTGGGTTTTGCATTTAGGGAGAGCACCATGAGATCGTAGAATTAGTAGCTTATAAATCATCTCTAGTCATCCAGTTTTTCTGACCGTTCGGGAGCATCGAGTGGAAGGGTCTGCCTGCAACGCATGAATTTCACTGGAACCAAGTCATCACCTAATAATGAGTGCCTTTATCCCTACTATGCAAAGGTCCATGTGGATTTTATCCGAATCTGGTTGTTTAACATTCTTATCTTACACTTCCACATGTACGCACTCCCGTTTCTTATTCTGACAGAGAAGTTCGAGAAGAGGTGGCTAAAGCATTTCGTAAACGCCTCAATCTGTCGTGTAACCAGTATAAAAGCACCAAAATTATCTACGAATGATCGAACAATATCATATACACCACAAATGATGGTAACGAGTATTATCTTAACAAAATGATGGTACGAGTGTATATGGTGGCTAAATTTTTATCCTTAACAGATTATTGTACTTAAAGCACTTTGCTTTGCCAGCTTTGTACAACCAGTCTACCACTACTACGTAACACGATCGATATGGTGCTCTTATGGGAGGATCATGTCAACATCTTAATCCCTCGCAGAAGAATGTCGACATCTTAATCCCTCTCAGAAGAATGTGTCGACATCTTAATGACATTTACTGATTACTAAGCAGTCGCAGTTTACCACTCCGTCTTCGAGCAGTCCTCTGACGATCTGCGCCGACGGAGGGCCGGAGCTTGCTTGTGTCGCTCGTAAGAATAAGAAACCGTGATGGGAGTTTGAGTAATTTTCATTTCTCACGGCTGCTTCTCCCTGCGATCGTACACTTACACAGCTACGCGGCACAGGCCCCAACGAATTAGCGGCTCCTCTGAAAATCTGGATCGAGCGACTCGTGCATGCGTGGCGCGCACACCCGAGCGAGAGAATTCAGCTGTAATCTCATGTCGCTTCAGTTACATAGGGAAATCAAAGGAATTTTATAAGATTTCAGGAATTTATTCTATAGAGATTTGATTTGTAGGATTAGAAAACTATTTTTTTCCGTACGAACCACGTTATACTTACTTCTAGAGAAAAACTTCTATTGAGCCTAACATAATGACAACAATGATATGCACATAATGATTAAAGAAAATTCGTGTGTTTTTCATGTGGTGTTATCAAACAACTTATACTATTTATTCTTATGTTTTTAATTCCTGGACTAGTAGTGTTCTATATGTGTTACTTAGTCAGGACCACTCGAAACAGTGCCTCATTCCACGACTACAAGATTGTCTCGTTCTTCTGATGTGCTTTAGTGGTACTCCTTCTGTTCAGAAATATAATTTGCATTATTATCTGCGCAGTTGATGTTTTTCAAACTTTGACCATTAATGTGTATGTAAAAATATATATATTAACCATGTGAAAATAATATCATTGCATTTGTCTTCTGAAATTCTTTTATGTTATATATCTTTTCACTATTTTTGATAGCATATTACGTTTCAAAATCATAGTCAAAATTTTACATTGGAAACTGTAAAAAATCTATAGTCAAACGTGTCTTATATTTCTAGATCGCAGGTGTATGTCTTTGTGGCATCTTTTATTTCTGCCCCCCTAGCTTTTATTATATTGATTACTGGTAGATTTGTCGTGGACGCAATGTTGTTTATCTCCAGTATGTTGCATAAGTTGGAATCAAATTAATTATAGGCATTGTTAATTTTGTAACACAGAGTGCCCTTTTTTACTATCGTATATGTTCTAGCTGCCTGTGTAAAAACATGAGGCGTGTCTAAAGGGGTGATATAAAGCATCTTTTCATCTTGCTACATAGAATTTTTGCTAACATAGACGATGAAAAATTTAGTAATCTCTTTATGAAAAGATGGTCACGAGTGCGAGACCTAAGAGTACAGGAGACATTGACCATAAGAACTATAGAGACAATAGTATCAACAACTATCTCTAACTTTGTATTGGTTGTCTTTAGTGTCATTTCTCGATGACATTGACCGTAGAAGAGACATCATCTCATCATCCATCTCTATCTTTGCACATTCTCTAGGAAAACTAGCTTGAATTAATAACCTATCGGGGGAAAAAGTGGGAAACTATATATTGGGAAACGAGAAACGAGAAACGGCAAGTATATGAGAACAAATACTTAAAAGGGAAAGTATGAATTAATGCTTCTCCTTTTTCAGTATTGGAGGCCTGAAAGTGCATCTAGGTCCTCTAAGTGAGTTTTGATAGTAATGATAAAAATTAAGGGACTAATAAAAATATCAAGTGTTGGTTAGATCTTAGTTTCAAAGACATGGCATTGATGACCCCTAAAAGATCGAAGAAGAGATGGCTTGAATAGCTAGAAGAATAAGGATTTTTCTAGCTATTTTAGTGGTGCAAAGAATCACATTGAATTTATGTAAGTTGTACTATAAATAAGGGAATAAGAAGACAGCTAGGATGGGTTGTTATTGTTGTTTTATGCTCAATAGAATCCAATTTCCTAATCTCAAAAATTTCCAAGAGTTCTTTCTAAACAAATTTAGTGTGCCTAAGGCTTTGGACCGTTGGAACCTCTAAACAGTATGTGTGTAGACACTAGTATAGAATCGTCCATCTGAGGTGCCTTACTTGAGGCGGTTGGGCTGAAACGCCTCCAATAACTGATATATGAGGTGGTTACCACAGTTCAACTGCCTAGGATAAGGATTTTGGGAGCAACCGCCTCAGATAATAAAGTCATTCGAGATGGTTTGCTCTGCCGCAACCACCTCGAATATATATCGAAGGCGGAAGCTAAACACAACCGCCTCGGATAAGGCGCATATCCGAGGCGGTTATATATTTATCACTGCCTCGGATGTGTTCAAAATCTAAATTTTAGAATCCCGCCAACTCCAAAATTTCAAAACCTGAAATTTCAGAATCCCACGGGGTATATAATTCATCACCTCAGTGCACTCTCCACTCAGATCTAGATATATGATTTCTTCTTCTCCCTTCCACTCTCCTCTCCTCCCTTTCCACTCTTCTCCTCCTCTCATCCTTCCCATCCAAATCCACCGCAAGGAGCATCTCCTCTTCATGTCACCATCCTTGTAAGAAGGTCCTCCCGAGTCAGATTTGTGTCTTTTTCGGCTTGTTTTTGAGGAACTCCTACTAGTGCCTAAAATTTTTATTTTAAATTTTTTCTTGTATTTTTTATAGCAGCTCTACTCCTCCACGGTTTCAAATCCACAAAAATTATTCCATTTGGAGCTCGGGAAGAAGTTCAACAGAGGGTCAGAAGATGCGGTTTTTCATTCGAAGGGGCAAAAGTCTATCTTAGAGGGTGAATTTGGAGGTCAATAGCTTCATTTTGAGTAGTCGTGGAGCAAAAGTAGGTACCGTATGAAAAAGTTATAGCCATGTTAGAGAAACCCTACTGGGCAGTTGCGGGTATGGTTTTTTCTTTCCGGATAATATCTTATCCGAGGCGGTTATCTCATGGCAACCGCCTCGGATATCCATTATCTGAGACGGTTGTCTCATGGAACCGCCTCGGATATCAATAATCGCCTCGAATATCAATTATCTGAGGCGGTGCACAATCAGCTCCGATATGTGCCCCATATCCGCAACCACTATTTGGAGCGAAGGCGATAACCGCCTCGGATGATCTATTTCAACCACCTTAGATAAGTTTTTCTATACTAGTGAGAAATCTTTGCCTGTCTAGAATCTCTGGTGTTTTGTCTTGCTACTCTCTAAAAGCATATCTTTTGCTCTTAGCCCACAAGCGGTGTTCATTTGGACTCTCTGGGAGTTTGAAATCTCTAGTCCAGAAGCATTTCCTTTGTCCAAAGCCACTGGGTGGTCTTTGTCTAGAACCTCTGAAGCTTTTCAAAGTCTCTTCTAGACAAGATTCGATTGTCGATGCCTCCGAGATGAAGCAGTCTAGATCCTCTAAGGGTAAATAGAGACCATACACAGTACCGATGTAATTCGTCTAGTGCCTCCGAACCAGGCTTGTCCAGACTCTCCGAAAACCTAACTTCTTTGTCTTGTGTGCTGATCTTGTCTGGATCCTCCGAGTGATGTATGCCCGGACCCTCCAAAGAAGCTAGCAGTTCTTTGTTGTGCTAAGTGTTTGAAGCTCCGAACAATCTGAGTGAAGGTCATGCAAAGCATCCAAACCAAGTTTTTCTTCTCTGGATAGAAGGTTTTTTTTTGTCTGGTTCCTCTAAGTGTGCCCTGCTCGGACCCTCCAGATGTCCCAAATCTTTTGCGTTTGAATCACTCAGAGCCACCAGGTGGTGTGCATTCAGCCCTCCTAATAGCACAAATCAGTAGTTGTTTTTGACTCTCGAACCTGAGTTGAGTTCATTCGGAGCCTCCGAATAGTGGACAAGTGGCATGTCTGCTAGATTTGAGGGATGTCTATAAATACCCCACCCAGTCTGGCTGGGGTTTTCTCTTGCTCGCCCATACCTTTGCTCTTGCAATTTCATATTTTATCCTTCTTGCTTCTAAGTGTTATTCTTGAGAGGGAAGAAAAGAGATGGAAGGATTGGATCTAGTTGAGCATCTAGCAATAGTTTCTCCCCAAACTTAGTTTCTCTCGTCACTCTTGGAGGTTGGTGCCTCTTAGATGGTTAGGAGTTCTGGGAGAGCATTCAAGAAAGTTGTGAATCGCTCCAAGTGTTTGTGAAGTTTGTTAGATTTCATACTCTTTTTTTCCATACCGCTTAGTTGTCATACTAGTTGTTCCTATTACTTGCTTTGCTACGTTGTTAGATTTCATACTCACTTTTTTGTCCTTTCTTGTTAGTCTTACTAGTGTACTAGGTTTTACAAAGAGATACTTGTGTAGGATTTAATTTTAAGATAAATTTTTGTTAATCTCCTATTAACCTCCTCTCGTCCCCTTCCCTCCCCTTGAGTCAATTGCCTAGATCCTTCCCAGATCCTTTATGTTAGGTCTGAACCTTCTAAATTTAGGCCGTGTTTAGTACTGCGGTGGATTATAGATATCCCATTTGTCCAACTAGGTTTTGCCTATTTTCATGTTTGGTTAACCAATTTTTTTCTATTTTCATGACCATTTTGTCACAACAGACGCAAAATACATGTCGTTTTGAATATTGACACGGTCTCAAATGTTATAGTTTCTATAAAAGTATGTTTCTTTAAATAAAAATAAATATATATTATGAAAGTACATTTCATGATGAATCTAGTACCGTCAACTTCGTATTGTAAATATTAAACTTTTCTATATTGATGGTTAAATCTTAATTTTTTGAGTAAAACAGATTCTAAAACGACATGTATTACGACACGGATAGAGTACAAGGTAAGTTCAGCGTACCGCGCGGTTTATCAATAAACTGAGCCTTAATTCAATGGCTGGAGGTTGCGTGTTCTTGTTTTAAAACCAGTTCTCATTTTATACATCTCCATCTATACTTCTCTAGCTAATTCGCTCAGTCTTCCTGTTGACCTATTTTCATATTAATATTCAGTCGTGTTGTTTTAAAGAACAGAAAAAGTAGACTCAGGATATAGATGCATATATGACTTTTGTTCTGAAGTCAAGGTTGTTAATTCTGTTTGCAAGTCATTGCCTGGGAATAACCATGTGCCCTGCAGGTTCGTGCATAGTCCTTCAAAACAAACAAAAGCTCGGGAGTGATGATCAATGTGGAACCGCCTCCTCGCAACACATAATTAACAGTTGACCCGTGCTTTTAGTTTCAGCATTTTCTGGTGTAATTTCCGGTTGTTGATCCGAACCCCACTGGAGGTAGAGAAATGTGACTAACAGATTTCTACACTAATCCTATTCTTATAACAATTCCTACTTTCAGTTGTCTTACACATAACAGGTAGGACACGCCTGTTTCTATCCCAAGGGGCTCAGATACCAGCATATTCTGCTAGCTTTACAGAACCGGTGCGATCTTCCTATAGACACTGAACCATCAAGTTTCATTACACAGTTTAATTAGACATCACTAGCTCCCAAAAGGATGACAAGCATCAGTACTAGCTAGAATACCAAATCCTGAGTCCACGAACCAAAGCATCCATTTAGAAAATGGAGAGCTTGCAAAAGCCAACTGATCAGTAACATCCATATCACTGTATAGCTTTCCGTGCTATGTACCACTGGATATTCCTCTTGTGCTTTATCGTGAAAAGGGAGGGATATGCCCCCAAGGGGACAAAGATGATCCTCGGGGACACTCGTAGTGGGCAGTCCAAATTAACAACAGGACATAGATAGCTATCATTGTGCCTCCACTATGCTATGCATATCGAGTTCCACTTCCTCTACCTAAGAGGAGAAAAGAGAGAGATGGAAAATTAAGGAGGGCATACCTACATAAACACTAACTAGTGCTGCTATCAGCTGGAATCTTTCATATATATGCTCATGAGATCACTACCCAACATCCAATTATACATCACCAACATCCAATTATAGATCATATCAATATAGTAATTAAGCAAGCCAGGAGAGCCCAAAGCAACCATGAGATCATCATCCAATGTCCATTTGTACCCAATTTAATATCTAGTAAGCAAGTCAGGAGAGCCCATATTAACAACAAACGATTTGACGGGTTCCCTCTCCATCTGCTGACCGCTTCGGCGGCGGGTGGGTGGGGAACCCCGGATTTGTGCGTCCGGTGTGTACATAGTTGGGTTATGGTTGAGCTCGTCGCCGGTGTTTTGGGGCAACGGCGGTGGAGCGTTTTTGGATCCCTCGGCTCTCCCCGGATCGATGGCGTTCTCCCGAGCGGCGTCAAGGAGCTGGAGGCTGGTGTTGGGCGGCGCCGGCTGGAGCCGGTGGCGGCCTGGGTTAGTTGCTGTTTGTGCGAAGGTTCTCGTCTTCCTCCTCCCCGGCATTTTCCTCTGTGTCTTGTCTTCCTTTCTTTGTTGTGCTGGCAATGGAGGTTGCCCTGCTTTGCCCGGGAGTTCCTCCCGGCCGCTGCGCTGGCACCGGATTTTAGATCCTATCCTTTGCATTGGGACACCTTATGCGGTAATCAAAGCCCTTTGTGGCGAAGGCTTCAGCAGGTTGGTTACTCTCGTCGGCGCTATGAAGTGAAGGAGGAGAGGTGCGGCGGAATTGCAGCCGGAGCTGGAGGAGGTGACCTGCCTGGGCTTCGTTGTGGATTTTCTTTTTGCAGGGGATCTTTCGCAAAGTTCAGAAGAGTGGGCAATGTGCTCCATGGGCTTGGTTGTAATTTTTGTTTGTTTCAGGGTGCTTTGTGTAAAAGTACACGTGTGTGTGGATGCCTAGATGTTTCGGCTGTGCTCGCATGGTGTGCGTGTGGCGTTGTGTTCCGCGTATGTGTTCGTGTTTGTGCTGATGTCCTGGGACTATGAATACAAGCTCAGTTTCTCAAAAAACAACAAACGATTTGTTGTCACTAATGCATGGAACATAGTTGCTAGCCATTCGAGAAACATTCCACTGCGACCGTCAAATAAATCACATCACGTTTAATGTAGTGGCACGTCTCATATGTCACGGGCGCGCGCACCAATATAAAATTGCCCCGTTATGCCCGTGACATACACTGCAAATTTGCAAGTCTGCAACTGCATCAACGCAAGGACAGCCAGAAAGTACCTCGCGGTCAATGGCTCGTACGTCTCTTTCGAGGTCAGATCCATCTGCGTCTGCATACGTGTGTGTCCTCGGCTGGGGACAACTGGGATAAATGAACCCCGTACATGATGCTGCAGACTAGACTATAATCCGTCGACGAGCACCGGCCACGAGAGTTAGTGCATGCTCGTGCTTCTCTTTGCCCCGTATGACAAGAGTACGTTGCGCGTACTCTAACAATTCAAGCTTTTGGGGAATTACTGAATGGCACGTGAAACTTATCGAATACCATAGGCACCAGACTATTGAGAATCGGCGTGAGGCAATGTATAATTGTACACTTACCGTGTTCTCATTGGAAGAAGGTGACCGAGCTCTGTTGAATGCATTAAAAAGAGGAAAAAAGAAAGAAAAAAAATGCAAGACAATCCCATGCAGACGTGCAGCACTTGGCTGCAAAGAACACCACCGGATCAATAGCTAGAAAAGTACCCAACCCGAAACTGGAGGACAACAATAGAAACGGGGAATAGAAGGCAGCCGATGGAAGCAGCTAATTAACAGAACTGAAGTCATGCACTGTATACATCTCCTGTCCAGGAGAGCAACTAGCTTAATTCCTCTTGACTCGGTGGCCGGGTACATGAGCTCGATTAGGTCAACACCAGCAATTTTTCCCAGGCTAGCCGCCTAGCGGTATGCAACGCTACGAAATCACCGGAACCGGTCGCTGTTGGCTGGTTGGACCCCGGCCCAGATATCCCGATGGAGTAGGCAGTAGGCACGCACACGCGTCCCCGGCGCGAGCGACGCGAACAGGTTCACGCACCCATGGACCGAAACGGGCCAGGCACGTCCCTCTCCTCGCAAAAGCACACGCGAGAGAGAGAGAGAGGAGGCGCACGCACGCGGCCAAAAGCGCGCATGTCCTTGTTGCTTCCTCTCTCCTTCGGCCATGGCGATGGTGCTACGCTCTGTTACGTCTCCTTGCTTCGAACCAGTGTCACGGTGAAACGGGACGTGCTTGCAACCGAGTGGATAAAGGGCAATCCTCTGGAGTAAGATACATTACACGGTTTTTGTATTTTTTTGGTATAAACTAAAATATAGTAGTACTTTTTCTATCTAGAAATATAAGACGTAGTCATATAAAATTAATTATTAAAAAATACTTTTAATTATGAGTCTAACGATTTCAATCATATAATCTATATATTATTAAACTAATTTTATTATTTAAAATAAAATTTATAAATAGATATATATATATATATATATTATATTTTAGACAAAAAAGAGCACAGCGAAGCACGTTCGAGGAAGCACGCATGCCCCCAAAGGAATGTTCCTCCTAGGCTCCTACCTAGCCACTGGAATAGTCCATCCCGCAAGACTTTGGGCCTCACTTGTATATGCCCATAACCACAATATAAACTGCCGAGCTGCACATGCGCAAATGGCAAAGTATTTTAGTGCTTGTACAAAAGTACAAGCCCCCGGGTTGGATAGCTTGGCCAGCAATGGAGGCAAGCGCGTTCCCATGGGATCTGAGGTTAATGGTTTGGTTTGGGTGGTTTCTTTTCTTCAATGCACAGCGAGCTCCACTGAATTAGAGGACAACACATATGTTAATTAATCCTTTGATTTGAAGGTAAAAAAACTTGAACAAATTCCTCTCAGTACTTGCGAACTCGGAGATCTAGAAAAACATTGCAGATTTTAGAGATATTCTATGGTATGAAAGCATATGCAGGGAAAATACATGACAATTTTTATTTATTGTTGTCACAAGATGCATGGCCTGTTTCGGACTTTCTAGGCCATAACGAACTAACAAAAGAATAATCTGCAGACTCCAACCATCTTCGGTTGAAGCTACGTACCAAACTACACAATCAACAACAATTCCACCAATGTAGTAGTACTATGCTACGCACCACACATTTTTCGTCGTCGTCTTCTCACAATTTCTCGTTTATCATTAACTCCTTGAAAAAAAACAAAACAAAGCATATTACAAAATTTTGTGACTAAGAAAGAAGATGGAGATGGAAAAATTTAGCGGATTTCTAAACCCGAGCGGTCCGGTTGATCCCGGTTCGGGTTAGCCGGGGAATCCAGTTCGGCTCCAAACCGCGTCGCGCACCCGCGACGCGTCCCGGCCCTTGAGCGTGCGGCCGGCGCCCTCCACCACCGACGACCTCGCCTGCCGCCGCGCCAGGTAAACGTGCGGCGGGACCCACCCGTCGACGTCCTCTTGCTGCTGCTCGCACGGCGCGGGCTCGGGCTCCAGCTCGGCGTACCGGCTCGGCCAGGCCGGCACCTCGACGGGCGCCGACGCCGCCACCTGCCGCCCATCCGCGAACGCGCGGCTCAGCCCGCCCACCCGCCGCGGCGCCTCGCGGTTCGACGCCCTCGACGTCCGCACCCCCTCCCGATCCGCTGCGGCGGCGGTGGTGGTCGGCGCCTCCGACGACGGCGAGTACCAGACGTCCACCTCGGCGAGGTCCGGCAGGTCGTCGTCGGGGCACGGGGCGACGGCGCCGGAGCCCGGGCGGTGGTGGAAGCCGAGGAAGCGCTCGGCGGCGGAGAACGCCGACGGCCTGCGCGCCTTGGCCATCTGCAGCGTGGCACCGGCGGGGGAGGATGGAAAGGGAGGAGGAGGCGCAACGCAGGACGATGAGACTTGAATTGGAGTGGTGAAGGGTTCGGCGGCAGGAGGTGCTAACCTGGCGAGGATTTTATAGGCGACGGCGGCGGTGGTGGGAGGTTGGGCCCAGCAGCGCGGCTGGATAGCAGCCAGCTCGAGTTATTTGTCGTGACGGGATATCCCCAGCTCGCAACCACTTTCACGTTATATTAGTTTACGTGTCGACGCCGTATTCCCGAGTCCTTTTGGTTTCTTTCTTTTTTTCGTAGGCGGTCAATTCCTAGTGGTTTCGTTTTCTGTTCTGTGCGCTTCAGTACGAAACGTGTATGGGAGTAGTACTTAATTAAACACGGTTTACTGTGTGGCCGTATGAAAACGAGTGGATAACCTCACGTGAATGTGCCACCGGGATCACGTTCGTCGTCGAAACACGTCCTCCGTGAATCCAGGATACGTCTGGCCTAATGGAAGAGCTTCGGCTGAAAAGAATCCTAGCTAGGTTTTGGGTGTCTACAGTCTTCCTCCTCTTCTGGTGATTGGCAGAGCTTCTGATGTTAAAGAAAGTTAGACTTGTGATAATTGGAATTACAGAGGTCAGCTGCCATTCTGCGAAGCTTCCTGCTTCATCTCTCTGACTCTCTCTAATTGCATGGATGCGTGCATGAATACATCGTGTCATTAGCATATTTATTTATTTCTTCAGATAAGATGAAGGGCATGGGGTAATCATGGTCTAGGAAGAGCGGGTCCACGGCGCCGGGATATGGATCAGGCGACTGCTGCTGCGACGTCGGCGTGCGCACCCGCACGGCACGGGACGAGCGGGGCCGATGCGGATGCAGGGGGACCATCTGCCCCCCACGTGGCGGGAGAGTTCGTCACGAAACCCCGTGCCACTGGGTGAGGGCGAGGCGTGGGGCCCGGTTCACGGGCGACACGTGTGCTGCGCTGGCCAGTGGCGTCGTAGGTGATGACGCCAGCACGAATTCGTATCCGGCACGAGGGTTAAGGTAAGCCCGTGATTAGATTAGGGGATAACGAAGGGAGAAAGCAAAAGCGTTTCGTACTTAATTTGTCCGGTGTACCTGGACTGTTACGTGTGTAAGGTACCAGGTGGCCCATGGGTGCTAGTATATCTCAGGATACGCATGGCCCTTTTTGCGGGGAGTTAATACTGCTGGTGGAACCATTCTTGAGGCGAAGGTAAACTCCTTAACGACCGATGAAATTACTTGAGATACAGGGCGTATTGGTACTGACAAAATTTGTCCAAGTTCGATGAATTAACCAGTCGGGTTACACAGCGGCATGCATGAATGCAAAACCATGCAACTAGTGGAGAACGCCAAAACGTGAGCACAGAACTTGGCCGCCAAGTTTTTTGTACTGCTGGAACATAAATGCAGCAAGAGAAGCCAAACAAATAAAGAAGATAGTAGTACAAAATCTGACTCAGATCAGATGCGGTCCATGAGAGGATCAGAAAGGGAATTATGCTTTAACAATGAAATTGAGGGATCACAAGTTTGATTCGAACGTGCTAGAGAGAATTAAATTAGTTTTCAAGATTTGACATTCCGTGCCATCATGGTATGTCAGGTGGGATCCTAAGCCAGCCATGATCCTGTGAGTTCGGTACAAACTCCTCCAGTTAGCATCGTATGTACACGTGAATCCGTATAATTAGGTCGAGTATTGTCGGTGTTTAGATCCGACAATACTAAATATAGGACAGCGTGAGCACAGTAGATCTAGATAGGTGCACACGGGAGACAAAGTTTAGGCAGGTTCAGGCCCTCAAGAAGAGGTAATACCTTACGCCCTGTGTTTGGTGGGTGGATTTGCTTGTATCTCGAGTGCCGCAAGAGTTTGAGAACAGATCTCAAGAGCGCTTGGGTTTATGTATCAGAGAGTACGAATATTTCTATGTGAATCTAGCTTAGCTTACCGATCGAGGGATCCCTACCTGGCCTTATATAGGCGGCCACGGTAGGGTTACAAGAGTCCGGATCGGTTTACATATTGATTTCCTGGTTAGTTACAACTGAATCCGGGGTTGCCGGGTAGATTCTTATCTCTGTCTTGTACTCCAAGTCGATGAGGCGCCCCCGTATAGAAGTCGGATTCTGAGTAGTCGGCCTGACCCATCCTGTGTCCAGAGGGCCGGCTTTGTCCTCCTTGACGATACCCGGGTGCTATGCCATCGTCAGTAGCCCCCGAGTCCTTTACGATCTGACTGCAGTTCGTCGCGATAACGCCCAAGCCGAGTGCTTTTGCCTCCTTCCTTTTTCCGAGTAGCATCTGCTTAGGCGCGCCTTTTTTGTAGCCTGCAGGAAGATTGTGAGGGACTCATAGAACTCTTGTAGAGTAGAGATAATAAGCCGAGTAATATTCACCCGTAGAGCAGGAATATCATGGTGGTTGAGTTAATAACTGGTAAGTTCTGGTGGTATCCAATCTTTTCCAGCGGATGGAGACCGGCTGATAGCCCAACGGGGGGACATACCATGAATCCCGACTGAATTCCCGAGTGGCATCTGGTTTCCCGAGTGGTTCGGATCCAGCTAGTGTCCCTCTGGGGGAACGCCCTCGAAATTCACGTCAAAACCAGAACACAAGCTGTAGCGCTTCGGTCCCGAGTGGCGGAGCCTAAGGCCCGGACGTTCCACTGAATCCGGAAATTCTGGATCCCAGAGATTCCAGAGTAAAATCTCCGGAATGTCCGGGTGGAGAAACCGGTGGCTCCGAGCTGCTCGGCATCCGACTAGTGGCCCACTGAAGGCGCACAACAGCTGCCTTTCACTCGGGTGTATTCAAGTGACTGCATTCCTCTGGAGGCCAACCATTGAAACCCTCCGAAACCGCAACGTTCAGTTCCGAGTTATTCGGTAACCGACTAGTGACCCGTTAAAGGTACGTTGCAGTCACTCTTTATGTGGGTGTATTGAAACGACCCATTAGTCCCGGAAGACTGACCGTTGAAACGCTGGTCAGACGAATGCTGGTAACGCCTCGTCGTGGAAACAAAAGATTCGTGCGATGAGTGCGGAGATGTTACGCCGTGGAAGTGGAAAGGTCGTCCCGTGGGGACGGAAGATTCGCACCCGCCAAGCTGTCTCTTCTTTAAAACCTAGTCCGTTCACACTAGCTCCACTTTCACACTTTGTCTCTTCTGCACCCAAATCCTTTCGTCTTCCCGCGACCTTGAGCCGAGAGCGCCGCCGCGTAGCAGACTCAAATCGCCGCCAATCCGGCATCCATCTTGCCACTTTTTAAACTTTACCTCGTCGCCGCTTTGCGCATCTGCCTCCTCATCCTAGCCGGCCGCATCTCGATTGGGCATCCCAGAGAAAACCTAGATCGAGTCCGCCGCCACTGAATGCCCGCCTCCAACTAGAAAGTGAATCCAATCGAAGAGGAGGAAGACGCGGTGGTGTGGGCATCCCTCAGTGAGAACATCTCCTCCGCTAATTCGATGGCGCCCTGGACTAAGTCCACCATGACGGAGGCCCAGCTGCGTACCTTGGTGGATGCGGGAGTGCTTCCGCCGAGGGAGCTGATCGACCGGCATCTCGCCGTCAGAGAGGAGGTCCCCACTCCAAACACCGACGAGCTCGTCGTCCATATCTCTTTCTTCCACTGTGGCCTCTCCGTCCCGGTGCACCCTTTCTTGCGCGGGCTCCTGTACTTCTACGGGCTGGAGCTGCACAACCTCGACCCCAACGGGATGCTCCACGTGGCGTGCTTCATCACGCTCTACGAGTGCTTCCTCGGGATCGAGCCGCACTTCACGCTATGGAAGCAGCTGTTCATTTCAAGCCTCAGCCGAGCAAGAACAGTCCAGCCGTAGTCGGGGGTGCTGGGTTTCACCTAAGACCGGGGGCCGTCAAGAATTACCTCGAGCTGCCATTTCAAACTTCCAACAAAGGATGGCACTCGGACTGGTTTTATTGCAGCAACCCAGAGCCCTCACTCCCAGGGTTCGTGGGTCAGGCTCCCAAGATCAGGGCGAGTTGGACGGAGCTTCCGCTAAAATGGGAGCAGCCTGGCGTCGAGGTTCTCATGGCCCATCTCTCCCAGGTGCTCCAGTCGGGGGTCACTGGGGTCGGCGTGGTAGCAACCTTCATCAGGCGCCGAATCCAGCCCGTGAAGCTCAGGGTCCACCCGATGTATGCATACACCGGCCAGCAGGATGTGGCCCGGGAGTCTGCTGACGACCTCACGGAGGAAGAGGTCAGGCGCTGAGTCGAGAGGCTGATGGCACAGGGTGCAGATCTGGACACCTCCAGACACCCGGCGCCCCATAGCCGTTCCAACCCTCCGAGTCAGGTGACCAACCAGTCCTCCGACTTCATCATTTGTAGCATATGTTTCAAGCGAGTCATACTTGGTCTTCGTCTATGCCCCCGACTTCGCAGGATCTATTCGGGTTCAGTTCCTCAGCTCCCCTTCCAGAGAAGGAGATCTGGAACCAGCCCCAATACATCGACATCCTCAGTAGTGGGCAACCGCCGCAGGGAAGCACCCGGCTGTCGTCTGCCGGTGCCAGATCGTCAAAGGGAGGTACCTCTGTGTCGGAGGAGCTCAGCACTCCTTCGCCGGTTGTAACAGCGGCTCCTGAGGAGGAAGCCCGAGAAGACGAAGACGATGCCCCCTTCATTTTCATCGGAGAAGGGGGACAGCCACCGACGCCACCCCCGGAGGGTCAGGACGGCTCCTCAGCCTAACCTATCCCGATGGCGTCAGCCGCCGCCGCCGCCAAGGAGACTCCTCTGGCGGCTGAGGATGTAGTCCCCCCGAGCGGAGGGGGAAGAGGACCGCTGATGCCGCCTTCGGGGGGGTAGAGCGGTTCTTCGACGTCACCGACTCCACCAGCCGCCCCCCCGAGGCGGCCGGCCTCGGGGCCCAAGAAGCGTGTTCCCGTTCCCCGATCCGTCAAGTAAGTCACCGAGTGAACATCTCCTGCTTATTTTGTCTTCGTACGGGGAGAACTAACGAACTGGATGCTTCTGTAGGTCAAGAAGGACGGGGGATATTCCGAAGGACTTGCCAAGTGCCCCGGGGTCCGGTCAAGGGGGGAGCCAGTCGGGACCAGATGTCCGGCCCTCGTCTCCTCCAAGGACGGCCACAACTCTTTCCCCACGGCCTTCTCCCCGACAGGACGGCGCGCCCCCGGCTTCACCTTCCGCTCCTCAGCCGGAGGGGCCCAGCGCTGGAGCGCCGGCTCCGGCTACGTCAGAGGAGACGGGCCCGAGTCTAGCGGGAGCCATCCCGTCGGACCGTAGGGGCAATCTGGCGATGCCGGTGGAGGAGGTCGAAATCGACCGCGTGCCCCCTCTGTCGGGCTCCCAGCTGGCGATCCAGCCGCTGTGAGTCTGACAAACAGACCTCGCACGGCCGAGCGAAGTCCTCTGGGAGATCGATGATGTCCAGGAGGCAGAATAATGGGAAGAAGCGATGGACATCGCCGCCCAGCTCAGAGAGACACTCCCGGCGCTGTTGAAGACGGCGAAGGAGAGCGCCAACCTGCTAAACGGCAGACTGCGGCCGTTGATGCAGGTAAGGCTCTCGCCCTTGCCTTTCTGTTTCTGTTATTCTGTTTTTTGCCTTGTGAGTGCACCGATGGTGCACCCACCGAGGAGTAGCCCCCGAGCTTTTGGTCGACTATAGTAGTCAGGCGGAGGCTCTTTGTTTATTCTGTAGGATTCACTCTGGGTGCATGATTAGTGCACCCAGAGGGTGTAGCCCCCGAGCCTGCAGTCGACTAGAATAGTCGGGCGGAGGGTCCTTGGATTATTTTGTAGGTTTCACTCTGGGTGCACGATTAATGCACCCAGAGGGTGTAGCCCCCGAGCCTTCACTGGGTTGAAGGAGCCGAGTGGAGGGTCTTGACGCTTTTTCCCGAGTAGTTGACTTCCTTTGCTGTTTCTTGCAGAATCTAACCAAACGGTCTAGGGACAAGACCGAATTCCTCCAAGAGCAGCTCCCGGCCTTTGACTGACTCGGCCAGCGCAAGGCCGAGTGGGACAACTTGAGGGGAAACCTGCAGGTGACGGAGGAGGTAGCTCGCGCTCGAGGGGTCGAGATCACCGCTCTGAGGAGGGGCCTCTCCCAAGAAGCCACCCGGGCTCAAGGTAAGGAAGCTGAGTTTCTTTGATCGTTTTTTGTTTCTTGCCATGCTGACTTGCCTTCTGCAGCTGCTGAAGGCGAGGCCTCCAAGCTCAGGGAGGAGCTTGAGACGATGAAGGCCCGCGTTGGTCAACTTGCCTCCACCGAAGACAGGGCCGCCAAGCTTCAAGAGGAGCTCGAAGCTGAGAAGGCTCAAGTCAGGCAGCTGGAGGAGGAGGCGACCGTCATTGACGGTAGCCTGAGGAGGGCTTTGGAAGCTATCAAGTCGGCCAACAAGAGAGCCGCAGACTCCGCCACCGGTAAGTTCTGGACTCGGGTCTTTGTTCGGTCGGGTCCCGCTGATCCCCTTGCTAATGCCTCTATTTTGTCTTTGTAGCCTTCCAACTGCGCCTCAACAAGATCAGCGACACGGCCGAGTCCCTAAGGACGGCAGGTCGGACCGCTTGTGACGCTCTGTGGGAGAATGACCCCGTGCCGGACCACGCGGATGTGATCGCGGAGCATCTTCGATGGGTGCCCGATAAGGCTAGGTGGCTACAGAGGGATGCCTCGTGATCTGGAGCTGTGTTGTTGCTCGTGGTGGCAAAGTCCCACTACCCGTTGCTTGACATGGAAGCAATAGGGGAAGGGTATGCTGCCGACGTTCCTGATGAAGAAGTCCCGGAGCTAATGAAGTCGGTCAAAGGTACTGCGCACTCCCTCGTCGATCGCGCTGATTTGTAGGGATAAACGTGTGTGTCAACTGCTCGGGAAGTCCGAGTGAATATTTGTTCATGCATTTTTTTTGTAAAGAGCCTAGTTTAAAGCCTATCATCTTTCTTTGTTCGCAAAAAGATTTGTTCGTGTGTATGTTAATCCGTTGTATGTGTCGTAGCCCCCTTTGCGTAGAGAGTAGCCGTGGGCTATTTCCTGTTTAGTGCAGGGTTGTGGCGTAAACCGGTGATCGAGAGCAAAGAGTTAACGTCGGATTGTATACACAGTACTAAAATAAGTTGCTCGAATGAAAAAAGTCCGAGTGCGTTTGGGCGCACCCAGGGTGGTGTAGTCCCCGAGTGTCCGTTATGCACGGCTGTGAGCGTGTATAGCGGGCCAGTCGGGGACTCCAAGAATTGTTTCAGATGGAGCGAACAAAATTTAGGCATAGAAGCGACGTAGCTGTTCGATGTTCCATGCGTTGGTGATGACGTTGCCGTCATTATCTTTTAGTCGGTAAGCCCCCGGGCGTAGTACTTCAGCGACCACGTACGGACCCTCCCACGATGGTGAGAGCTTGTGCTTGTCTTTGTTGGACTGGACTCAGCGTAGAACCAAGTCGCCAATGTGGAATGAGCGGCCGCGTATATGCCGGCTGTGATAGCGTCGTAGGCCCTGTTGGTACTTTGCCGACCGAAGAAAAATGACTTTGCGTGCTTCTTCGAGCTGGTCGATAGCATCTTGTCTTGCTTCCGCTGACTTAGCCTTAGTGTAGGCGCGGATGCGCGGAGACCCATGGTCCAGGTCAGTAGGCAGCACGGCCTCGGCTCCATATACCATAAAGAAAGGTGTATACCCGGCTGATCAGTTGGGTGTAGTCCGTAGGCTCCAAAGTACCGAGGGCAACTCGGTTGCCCATTTACCTGCAAATTTCTTCAGGCGCTGGAAGATCCGAGGTTTGATGCCTTCCATAATCAAGCCATTAGTCCGCTCAACCTACCCGTTGGTGCGTGAGTGTGCCACGGCAGCGAAGTTGATGCCAATGTTGTAGTCATCACAAAATTGGAGGAAGGCGCCACCGGTGAACTGAGTGCCATTGTCTGTGATTATGCTATTAGGAACGCCGAAATGATATACTATGTCCCGGAAGAACTCGATGGCCTTTTCAGCGGTGATCGTGACGACTGACTTGGCTTCAATCCATTTGGTGAACTTGTCAACGGCGACGAAAAGATGTGTGTAACCCCCGAGAGCCTTCTTGAGGGGACCAACCATGTCAGACCCCAAACGGCAAATGAACCAGCAAGTGTGTTTGTCGGGTGAAGTATTGGCATCCCTCACAAGTGCGCACGATGTGCTCAGCATCGGAGACGGCAGTGGGCCAGTAGAATCCTTGTCAGAAGGCTTTACCGACTAATGACTTTGGCGCCGCATGGTGCCCGCAAACTCCCGAGTGAATATCGTGCAAAAGTTGCTTCCCCTGTTCTTGAGGTATACATCGCTGGAGTACTCTAGACACGCTCTTCTTGTAGAGCTCGCCCTCGATGACGACGTAGGCCTTGGCGTGCCTCGCGAGGCGGCGCGCCTCGGTCTGATCCGACGGGAGAGTGTCTCGCAGGAGGTAGTCGAGGAAGGGCGTTGCCCAGTCGGGGGGGATGGCAAAGACTTCTTGCTGAGTGCTATCAGATTCTTCGGGGTGTGGTTCGGTGGTCTCGGGCACCGTCTCCGTTTTGATAGAAGGGGCATGCAACTCCTAGAGAAAAACTCCAGCCGGGACGACATCCCGACTGGACCCCAGCTTGGTGAGCACGTCTGCAACTTCGTTGTCTCGGTGGAGGACATGCGTGATTTCGAGGCCATCAAACTTGGCTTCCAGCCTGCGCACCTCTTGGCAGTAGGCTTCCATTGCTAGGTCTCTGCATGACCAGTCTTTCATCACCTGCCTGACCACTAGTTCGGAGTCTCCGCGGGTGAGAAGCCGGCGGATCCTGAGTGAGGTCGCAATGCGTAAGCCGTGTAGTAAGGCTTCATATTTAGCGACATTGTTGGATGTCGGGAAGTGAATCTGTAGCACATACTTGAAACGTTCTCCTCTCGGAGAAATGAGCACAATGCCAGCCCCCGCGCCCTGAAGCATCAATGAGCCATCGAAGTAGAGTGTCCAATGCTCGAGGTCGACGGCGGATGGTGGGGACTGGACTTCTGTCCACTCGGCCATGAAGTCGGCAAGAGCTTGAGACTTGATAGCCGTGCGGGGGGTGTAAACTATACTGAATGCCATTAGTTCCATTGCCTATTTAGCGACTCGTCCTGTGGCGTCGCGATTGTTGATGACATCGGCGATCGGGAAGGAACTGATCACCGTGATCGGGTGTCCTTGGAAGTAGTGGACTAGCTTCTGAGAAGTTATGAACACCACATAAATGATCTTCTGTATTTGTGGGTACCGCGCCTTGGACTCGGAAAGTACTTCACTGATGAAGTAGACCAGACACTGAACCTTCTAGATATGGCCTGGCTCGGAGCATTCGACGACCAAGACGGTACTGGCCACCTAGGTAGTTGTTGCGATATAAAGGAGCAACGGCTCATTGGACATCGGGGAAACCAGTACTGGGGACATGGTCAGGAGCTTCTTCAGCCCATCGAGGGCTTATTGAGCCTCAGACGTCCATGTGAAGTTATCCGACTTCTTCAGGAGCTTATAGAGGGACATGGCCTTTTCTTCCAGTTGGGAAATGAATCGGCTGAGGGCCGCCATGCACCCGGTGAGCTGTTTGACATCCTTGAGGCTTTTTGGTGGCCCCATTTGACGATAACGTCGATCTTCTCTGGGTTGACCTCGATTCCTCGTTCGGAAACGATGAAACCGAGTAGCTTTCTCGAAGGCACTCTGAACACACACTTCTCTGGGTTGAGCTTCATGCTGAATCGCCTAAGGTTGGAGAATGTTTTCCCCAAGTCGGTTAGGAGATCTTCTTTCTTCTCGAACTTGACCACCACATCATCAACGTAGGCTTGTACGTTCCTGCCAATCTGTTCCTGGAGGCAGCGCTGCATGCACCGTTGGTACGTGGCGCCGATGTTCTTCAGGCCGAAAGGCATGGAGACGTAGCAGAAGGCCCCGAATAGGGTAATGAACGATGTCTTAATCTCGTCCTCCTCCTTCATCTTGATCTGATGGTAGCCCGAGTAGGCGTCGATAAAACACAAGATTTCGCAGCTGGCCGTGGAGTCGATTACCTGGTCGATGCGAGGTAGTGTAAAAGGATCTTTGGGACATCCTTTGTTGAGACTCGTGTAATCAACGCACATCCTCCATTTTCCATTCTTTTTGCGAACAAGAACTGGGTTCGCTAACCAGTCGGGATGATACACTTCTTTGATAAAGTCAGCCGATAGAAGCTTGACTATCTCTTCTCCTATTGCCCTACGCCTATCCTCAGCAAAGCGGCGTAGGCGCTGCTTGACCGGCTTAGCGTCAGGTCAAACGTTCAAAGAGTGCTCGGCAGCCTCCCTCGGGACTCCCGGCATGTCAGAAGATGTCCATGCAGAGATGTTCCAGTTGTCGCGAAGGAAGCTGACGAGCGCGTTTTCCTATTTGTCGCTGAGCGCAGTCCCGATCTGCGTCGTCTTGGATGGGTCTTCCGGATCGAGCTGGATTGCCTTGGTATCCTTCACCGACTAGAACGATGTCACTGCTGAAGCTTTTTTAGTCGAGGGCGCTTCCTCAACCACGGCCGACTTGAGGCTGTCAAGCTCGGCTGCAGCAATTTGGGCCGCGGCAAGGTTGCAGTTTTCCAGGTCACACGTGTAAGCGTGCTGGAAGCTGCTTTGCACCGTTATTATCCCATAGGGACCCGACATCTTGAGCTTCAGGTAGACATAGCTCCAAACAGCCATGAATTTGGTGTAGCAGGGATGCCCCAGGATGGCGTGATACGAGCCTGGAAAGTCAACGATCTCAAAGGTGAGGGTCTCGGTCCGGAAGTTGTCAGGAGTATCGAAAGTGACGGGCAAGCTGATTTGCCCGAGTGGTCTTGCCATCTTGCCGGGTACAACCCCATGGAAGGGTGCACCGGTGGGCTTGATTTCTGAGCAGGAGATCTTCATGTCGTCCAAGGTTTTGACATAGAGGATGTTCAGACCACTCCCTCCATCCATGAGGACCTTGGTGAGGCGGACTACCAAGGGGAACCTTTCGAGGTGAGGTATGTAGTCTGGATGATCCGAGCGACATAGAGAAATTATGGACTCGGACCATCATAGGTACTGGGGTATAGCCGGCTCAACCGAATTTAACTCACGGTCGGTGAGCTTCTGGCGACACTTAGACTCATAGCCATTTAGGCCACCGAAGATCATAAGACACGCGGTCTCCTTTGGAAATTCGTCGCCCTCGTCCGGAAGAGGATCCTTCTTGTTCTGGCCGGGGCGAACGGCTTGTTCAAGTTCTTTAGGAGATTGCAGTCGCGCGTGACATGGTTAGATTTTGGTCCATAGAAGTGACACGACTGACTCATTATCTCCTCAAAGTTTGCGTTGCCGCGCTGAGGGTGACGCTGCAGGGTGCGCTCAGCCGTGGCAACGAGGTCTTCACCCTTGCACTTCCGGTGTTTCTTCCTGGATGACTCAGGACGATCTTTCCTCCTGGGGGACTCGGGAGCCTTGCCCTTTCTCTTATCGTCCTGGGTCGTGCTGCGAACGGCTTCTTCACCAGTAGCGAAGTTGTTGGCGATATCAAAGAGCTCACGTGTAATCTGAGGATTCTTACGCACGATCTTGTGGATGAGGTCAGTGCTACGAACGCCCTTGGAGAAGGCGGTGATGACATCACCTTCCCGGACTTCCGGCAAAGAGTTCTTCTTTTTGGAGAAGTGTTGGATGTACTCTCTGAGGGTTTCACCTGCCTCTTGAGTGCAACTGTGGAGGTCCCATGCATTCCCGGGCCTATTGTAGGTGCCCTGTAAGTTATTCATGACGAGAGTTTATAGGTCGGCCCATGATTGGATACAACCCTGAGGCAAGCTGGTAAGCCAGACTCGAGCCGAGTCAGTTAGAAACAGGGGCAGGTAATGAATCGCAACATAGTCGTTGCCACCATTGGTTCTGCACGCCGTGTGGTAATCGGCCTGCCAGATATCTGGCCGAGTCTCGCCCGTGTACTTGTCGATGCCGGTGACTCGGAATCGCGGTGGGAAGACAACGTCACGGATGCGAGAACCGAAAGCCTTGGGGCCCACGTATGCCATGCCGGAATGAGTTGGAGAGCTACGCCAGCTGGTAGTGCAGCTGTCACTGCTGTCTCCGTGGTGACCACCATGGTTGTCTCTCCCTAAGTCCCGACGAGAGTTTTGTTGGGCCTCGAGGGTGTGCCGCGCGTCATGGTTTCGTCTGAGTCGGCTGCGTACCGATCCAGCAGGGTGATCCTTTTGTCCCGCGCCGTGGCGGGCGCGGTTTCTTGCAGCAATAGTACACCGTGCATCACGATCCGGTCCGAGTCGGCTGCGAACCAATCCAGCGGGGTGATGATGTTTGAGGTTGGCACGGCGACCCTCTGCAGCCTGCGGGTTCCCTGGAGGGGAAAAACACCGGCTCCTGGCACTCGCAGAGGAACCTGCGCGGTCCCAGGAGATCTCGACCTGTTGGAGGGCTGCTTCCTCCACTAGGATCCGGAGCCGCCGGAGTTCGTTGTGACCCGGGGTGCCTCAGGGATATTGATGGCACGTGCCGCCACCGAGGCAGCGACGATGTTGTGACTGGGGAGCGGAAATATCGGGACGCCGTCCCTCTCACGCATGCGGAGTGCATTGTGGACCTGGCGTCCATGATCCCGCATGTCCTCGTTGCGTTCTCTTTCTTCACGCTGGCGAGCCAACGCGATTTGCTGCTCGGCCAGTGCCTCTCCCTTAGCAAGAAGGCGGAGCCGAGTGGTTGCTAGTTGCTCGGGAGTCTGGTTCTCGATGGGGATGAGTTGGTCATCGTTGTTGACTAGCACATCAGGGTTAGCCATGAAGACCTCCCGAGAAGGATGGTGGCTTCCTAAGCTCTCAAAGCCGTCCGAGTCATACTCAAAGATGGGTAGGAGGGACTTGATTACGCCAACCAGTCGGGATCCTTCCTCGACGGGTGAGAACCTGTGTTCGAACAGCAGATCCGACTTCGGCTCAAACTCGTCCTTGGGGAGAGGAGCCGAAGGTGTGGACCCAGGGGGTGAGTCCGAGTGGAGATGGTAATGAAGCCTCCGTTAATCGGCGGGAAGCCGAGTCGCAGAGGTGAAACTTGCCGATCTTGTCAGCGATGAAGTTCAGCTTTTCGAACTGGAAAAGCTGTCCTGGATCAGGGACAACATCCAGGGAAGCGAATCTCATGATGCTGCCCGGAATGAAGTCGCCGTAGTTGTTGAAGAAACCCATTTGGACCTGTCCGGATGGATCTATGCGCACACCCCCTACCTGGCGCCAACTGTCGGTGTTTAGATCTGGCAATACTGAATATAGAGCAGCGTGAGCACAGCAAATCCAGATGGATGCACACGGGAGACAAAGTTTAGACAGGTTCAAGCCCTTAAGAAGAGGTAATACCCTATGTCCTGTGTTTGGTGGGTGGAATTGTTTGTATCCCGAGTGCCGCAAGAGCTTGAGAACAGATCTCAGGAGCGCTTGGGTTTATGTATCTGAGAGTACGAATGTTTCTATGTGAATCTAGCTTAGCTTACTGATCGGGGGATCCTTACCTGGCCTTATATAGACGGCCGGGGTAGGGTTACAAGAGTCCGGATCGGTTTACAGATTGATTTCCTAGTTAGTTACAATTGAATCCGGAGTTGTCAGGTAGGTTCTTATCCCTGTCTTGTCACTACTACAGAATGGTCTATCCGTGGTGCCATATCCGAGGCGGTTTAGAAAAAGTGCCACGAATAACCTATGTCGAAAGCGGTTAGCACGAGAAAACCGCCTCAGATAACGATTCCGGGAGCAACCGCCACGGATAACGACCACATCGGAGGCGGTTATAAATAAGCAACCACCTCCAATATTATTCGAGGCGGTTAACTATTTATGACCGCCTCGTATATCGACGTTATCGGAGGCGGTTGCCGATATATAACCGCCTCGATTTAGTCGATATCGTGGCGAACAGCAGGCTGGAAGCCTTTTTGGGAGGCAAACGCTAGACCCCTTGGCGTTTGGTCAGCCGCGCAAACGTCGGCGGACGTGGCGTTCGGCGCCCTCTGCCGGGACGCCAGACCTCTTGGCGTTTGGTTTAGGGGGGGCAAACGCCAGACCCCTTGGCGTTTGGTTTAGTCCCACCTCGCCCAGCCACCGCGCGGTTGAGTGATTTATATACCCGGCTGCGCGTTGCGGGTTGAGATCTTCTGCATAGTAGTACGCCGTGGACCTTTGCGTGGGTCCCCCGTGGGCCTTCCTCATTTGATACCGACCCGTGGGTCCCCCGTGGATATGCGCGGGCGTGTGCGTGTATAGTGGTGATGAGCTTCCGGGCAACAGGGCGCGCCGGCCATTTTTTTGGGCCCTCGGATATAGGAGGCGGTTATCTTTACCTAACCGCCTCGGATAAGTGTATATCGGAGGCGATTGTATTATTCTGAGCGGCTCTAATAATACATTATCCGAGGCGCTTACGAAAATGTAACCGCCTCCGATATGCCCTTATCCGAGGCGGTTAATGAGTTTTAACCGCCTCGGATGAGCTCTTATCCGAGGCGTTTGCATAACCGCCTCCGATGTATGCCCCCATATCCGCAACCACTCCGTCGAGACGGGTGCTATAACCGTCTCGGATGTGCTATTTTAACCGCCTCGGATATCGTTTGCTGTACTAGTGTGTACTCCAAGTCGATGAGGCACCCCCGTGTAGAAGTCGGACTCTGAGTAGTCGGCCTGACCCATTCTGTGTCCAGAGGGCAGGCTTTGTCCTCCTTGATGACACCCGGGTGCTATGCCATCGTCAAGTATGATCAGAGCATGTACAAGAGGTCGTGAGTCTTAAAAAAGAGAGAAAAAGGTGAGGTCATGAGTTTGGTTGCTGACTTCCCCAATTTTATCCTACGCATCTGGTAAGCGATCATGATGTGTATGGGAGGTGCGTTGAGTGATCGGCGTACAATGGTCCTTTTACAGGAAGGTTTCGTGTCCATGAATATATACATACATACATATATACATATATATAAGTCTTTACAAGTACACTTATACTTTATTTCACTTATTATTACGGAGTATGTAGCGTCGAGAAACATGTATCTATGATATGAGAATATATAACACCAAAAATATAGTATAGATACTACCTTTTAGATGATATGTACATTTTTTACATACTCCAATTCAAAGGTATTTTTAAAATATGCTAAGAATTATAAACTAACTTGCAATTATTTCATGTGATTCACATTAGAGTATCTCAAAAATAGTATACGAGCATACACAAAATCATAAAGTAGTAGATATACTACCACAAAATAGTATACGAAGCGTAAGTGTAACTACACCCGCTTATAGAATGGATTTTTCATACATACATACATACATACATACATACATACATACATACATACATACATATATACATATATATAAGTCTTTACAAGTACACTTATACTTTATTTCACTTATTATTACGGAGTATGTAGCGTCGAGAAACATGTATCTATGATATGAGAATATATAACACCAAAAAACCAAAAATATAGTATAGATACTACCTTTTAGATGATATGTACATTTTTACATACTCCAATTCAAAGGTATTTTAAAATATGCTAAGAATTATAAACTAACTTGCAATTATTTCATGTGATTCACATTAGAGTATCTCAAAAATAGTATACGAGCATACACAAAGTCATAAAGTAGTAGATATACTACCACAAAATAGTATACGAAGCGTAAGTGTAACTACACCCGCTTATAGAATGGATTTTTCATAGATACATACATACATACATACATACATACATACATATATATATATATATGTGTGTGTGTGCATGCAGTGGTTCAGTAGAACTACGTACTGGTAATGTGCATGGCAGATCTAGTATAGGAATAGATGTACAAATGTACACTCAAAATTTTGACTATATAGTATTAAGTAGGTATAATACTGAAAATCATCCTTGTGGTCAACCGCTGCAACAGTTGATGCCGACTACTATTTATTCAGGCATTTTCTCTCAAGTGGTCCCCACCAAAGACCAAAAGCCAGGTCCATTTCTTCGCATTCTCTTTCTCTTTCCCGTGAATCCTCCCATGTTTATTTCTCTCCCTAGCGAACCCTCCCGCATCTCTCTCTCCCCCCTAGGCTCCTAGCCAGCGGCATTGACGCCTCTCTACCCTGTTGTGTTGAGATGACACGCCCATGCTCCAATTTGTGTTGCCGTCGGCAAGCTTGCCGAGCTCACTTCCCTTCATTGCTGCAGGATGCAGCCTCGCCGGCCCGTGTCGCTGTAGGATGTAGAATTGTCGGCCCTTGCTGCCGCAGGATGCAGCCTCGTCGACCCTCGCTGCCAAAGGATGCAGCCTCGTCAACCCTCGCTGCCAGTAGATCCGCCGCTCCATGCCTCCACGCCGTCGCAACGGTGTCTCCCATCGCCGATGTTGCTCAAATCCGGATCTAGGGGAGGTAGAAGATTGATATAGCTCTTTTCTTGGTCGATTTTGATGTTGAATCTCTTTAATTCCTGAGTGGAAAGTCGATTTAATTTGAGTTGGAGTCTAATTTCTTTGGGTTGAAGTTATGGATCTGTGAGTCGAGTGCTAGTTAGAGTTCTTCAATTTAAAATTTGAGGGAGTTGAAAGCTGAGGTTCTCATGAGTTGGAAGTTCGGGGAATTTAAAAGTTAAGGTTCTTTGAGTTGGAAGCTGAGAAAGTTAAAGATTACGATTTAATGTTGGAAGCTAAGAAATTTTGGGTTAAAACCTTACTAGAGGCAGAAGATAACATGGTAAAAAATGATACGCGGAGATAGGATCCCGACCACCCGTCGGAAATCGATCGCCGCGCACTTCATTAGTCACAAATTACCGCCCCCGTATAATACATGTACACGCTGAAAACAGGCTCTAAAAATTCGTGGACACACTGCATCCATGCTATTCTGATTTCAACCTGCTGCCAACTTCACCTTCGTCCTATTTACCCTCCAAAAGCCCATTCAGCTCCCACGAGCCCAGTCAAACAACCCAAGTTCCCAACAGCCAACATATTGATTACTGAACACCCAACCGTGGATGCTTTGAGCTCATGGAGTGCCTTGTTGGGATATCAACGATATGTGCGGTTATCTTTGTCTAGTTTTATATCTGCCATGGAAATTTCCCCAGAACAAAATAAAAATTCAGTTTTGGTAACCGTCTTCATCGTTTCGAATCAGACAAGATCACGACTTTTACAGTTTCTTAACTATGTCATTGGTTTTTGCACAGCTCGCTATAATAACAGATGGCGCTGATAGACTAGACATTGACAAAGTAGACTTGAATTCCGACGGCTAGATCTCGCTGGTAGATTGATGATGATAGCCTGATCCTCTTGTTTTATAATTTGGTGAGATATCGTCTTTAGCATTAACGAGTTGTAATATGACTTTTGCTATTGTAGATCTTGAATATTTGTATTGAACTATTTTCTAAACTCTGTCTTTGAATCCTGGCTCCGCGGTTGAAACATGTACGCGTATCATAGCAAACTAATATTCGTATCATAGCCGGCATAACAGCACAAGAAACTCTGATTAAGACCGCCGAAGCTAAGTATCTAGACCAGAGAAACACCTTATCCTCGTATAAAACTCATCAATTACTCGAATGAGTCCCTAACACTTGGTAGAGGGCAAGGTAAGAGCTAAATTTAAATTTCAGATTTGGCAAAACTTACAATTTTAAATTCCAGATTTGGCAAAAATTAAATTTCAGTTTTAGTAGGGACCACACATTCAATACTTAAAAGTTCAAATTCAAATTTGACAAAATTTAAATTTCAAATTTACAGGGGCCACACGAACAACACATTCCCCCCCACCACGAATTACAACATTCACTCTCCCACCTGAGGAGATGGTAAGCCAGCACACCCACTAAGTATAATGTGGGTCACTAACCTAGGCTACGACCCTTCTTGATCAGCCATAGACCCCGTCCAGCGGTCCAGGTATGTTTGTTACAACGGTCTCCAGGTAAATGAGCGCACCTGTTTGCTGCAAGTTTCAGAGATGAGGAAATCAAACCGGATACCGTGTCTTTGTACGGGCCGACAAGTTACCGGGCTATGTTGCATGGGCTGAATCGATCGACATTGCAAAACAGAGTACGCGCCAGTCGGAGAGGGCTTGCGGGCTCTGCTTCGTCGTTCGGCTGCAAAGGTGCATTACTAGCACAGATAGTTAACTAGGTGCAGTACGCAGGCGACGGGGAAAACATAGCCGCCGGAGAGCCTGAGGAGACCATCTTTTGCCGTTTCTCCATCGGTGTTTGGTACAGGTTTACTTCTCTCCGACAATTGATTTAGTACCGATAGGAGGGTGAATCTCAGATTAACGCAGACCTATAAATTAAATCCCTTCTATATTAGATCATGTGTCTTTAACGATGATGTTTTGATGGTGAAGACGGTATCGTAGGAACAAAAGTCTTTGGTTCTCCATTTTGGTATGTTCATCACGTCCAACACCAGGAACCAATGATGTTCTGGTCCCGTGGATCGACGGTTCTCGATCTGGTGGATTATCGTTTGGCGCTTTGATCAAATTTGGCGGTGGTTACGATGATGTCAATGTCAAGTTTGTTCTAGTTTGTGGTTCTCTCATTCATCCTTCCATACTCTTGGTCTTCTTCCATGGCGATATGGTGACAAAGTAGCGGTTCGGCATCCTGCCTTACAAGGGGTGCGTCCCTAGTCATAGTGCATTCAACGGCCTTAAATTCTCATCTATTGAGGTAGGTGGCTCATATGGTTCCTTAAAACTTTTGAGATTAGTCCAGCTTGTGCATGCTTGTGTATGTTTGGACCTATTGAGGTAGGCGGCTCATACTGGAGGCTTGGATGAACACCGAGGTGCATAGAGCGGAGCTAGAGACGACGACATCAGAGGACTTTGATTTAAGTTTTATTTTTACCAGTATTCTCTGTTGCTCGTGTTTCGTTCAGTTTGTTCAATATATTTATTATCTTTGTTTAATCAATAAAATCTGCATAGCTAATGATTTATAATGACGATTATTAAAAAAAAACGGTGTGAATGCCAAGTTCCTGACCATCGCGGGCGCTCTTTCGTGACGATATCAGCATTTTTCAATTTGAGTTTTTGAAATGTAATTGCTTTCCAATCATGTATATCTCGTGAAGACAGGCTCAGAAAAGTTCTACGTCATTTTTTTGTAAAATTATTCGGTTGTATATTTTTTGTTTCACCAATAGTTGTGACTTAATCCAATAGCTATTTTTATTTTTTATACAAATATAAGATTAACACGAGTGATTTGCTATCGTTGAATAATTTTCTTCAGTTTGGTGAACATACATTTAAAATATATTCTCCATAGAAGGTAGAATTCAAAAATGTTTATCCACATATAACAATTTTTGGTAAACTATGAAGCGATTCTTGTGATCTATATGAACATTTCTATAAAAATATGCATTATCTATTTTCAAATTATTTTTTTAAGAAAAATATTTAACATTGTATCTTGGTCTCATAATTAAGTTTTAATGATTAATGATAAACGATTAAGTAACTAATGGTTTTATCGACCCAGGTTTTTGTTTCTCAAGTTTAATCTACATTGGCGACCCCCACCCCCCAAAAAGATTGGAAAGAAAATGGCAAAAGTTCATCAAGAAGAGATCATTTTCCTAGATTACTGTGATTTGGATAGTCGTATTGACTATAGAAAAGGTCGTACTCTAAAAATGGGTTCATCAAAATGCTAGTGAGAAAGCTTAGCGCTCAAAATGCTCAACATATGAGTTAGATCATTAAGTTTCAATCTCCATTCTTAATAGAGAGAGCTACTATTTTCGTGACCCGGAGTATCCGGAAGTGCCGGGAGTGTTCGTACATGCCTTAGAGAAGTTGAGTAGAGTCTATTCCATTTCATTGTCTCGTGTCCGGAGTGTCTAGACACGTGCCCAGGGTATCCTGGTCACCAGAGTCTTCGGAGGCCCTTCCTCCGAGGATTCCCACACCATCTAGTGTCTAGAGTGTCCGGACACTTGCCCGGAGTGTCGGGGTCAGCCAAACTCTTCGGAGGTCCTTACTTCGAGGATTTCAATTCTCTGTCTTGGCTCCAAAGTATTTAAACGTTTTTCTAGAGATTCTAGGCCAGGACTTCATCAGTTCTCTGGCAGTTCCTGTGGTTTGAATATAGCCATTGTGATTTGAACCCGAGAGTATCTGAGGCCTACTCGGATACTCTAGGTAACTGTGAACTCAGCCCAACGGCTAGTTTTTGTGAGTGAGTTATTTATACTCACTCTCTTTCCCATCCGAACATAACTCTTTGCCAGTTCACGACCTTGCTCTCAAGAGAGCTTCTCCACCCTCCTCAAGCCAAAATCTTTAGATTCTTGTGAGGAAATCCTAAGAGAGCAAGAGATTTAGATTTTTCAAGCACTAGAGCATTAAGTTCATCTCCAAGCATTCGTCAAGTTTTTTACTCTTGAAGATTGGAATCTCCTAGATGGCTAGGACTCCTTGAGAGCTCCCAAGTTTGTGGTGAACCTCAAGAAGTTTATGAAGGTCGGGATCCGTCTCTGCCAAGAGAAGGAACACCAAGAAGAAATCGACAAGACGAAAAGCGCATCATTCAGAGATAAAGGTATGAGAGGAAGCCGGCTCTTGGTCAAAGTGATCGAGCTTCTCGCATGAAGATGTAGGATTCCCCCACGGAACCGAACTCAAGCAACAAATTTATCTTCTCTATTAATTTACTTGTTCCCTTCATTTATTTCCACAAGCCTTACTTTCTTAGTTGTTTAATTGTGCTTGTGATATGCTAGCATATAACGATGCTCATATAGTTCTTGCACTAGAGTACCTTTCTATTCTGCAATATTACAAGAAAGATTAAAATTGGCTAAAATTGTTTAGTCACTTATTCAACTTCTCCCCTGTAGGGTGACATCTTGATCCTTTAATATTATTTTGCTAAAAATTCTTTCAATTTTTAGAAATTTTTAAAATTAAAAACTTCTATAAAACAGATAATAGGCCAGCCCACTAAGCATGAGATGAAGCCGACTCTTGATCAAAGTGATCGAACTCCTCATATAAAGACGTAGGATTCCCCCAAGGAACCGAACTCTAGCAACAAATTTACCTTCTCTATTAATTTACTTGTTCCCTTCATTTATTTCCACAAGCCTTACATTCTTAGTTGTTTAATTGTGCTTGTGATATGCTAGCATATAACGATGCTCATATAGTTCCTGCACTAGAGTACCTTTCTATTCTGCAATATTACAAGAAAGATTAAAATTGGCTAAAATTGTTTAGTCACTTATTCACCTCCTCCCCTGTAGGGTGACATCTTGGTCCTTTAATATTATTTGCTAAAAATTCTTTCAATTTTTAGAAATTTTCAAAATTAAAAACTTCCATAAAATAGATAATAGGCCAGCCCACTAAGCACCAGGGTGATCAGGCCGTCTAGGATCGCTCAAGCATCGCTAGGAGCTCCCAGTGTGCATGGCGCATGTAGAAAGGTTAGTGCACGACCACAAGTCTTTTCTGGCCACTCTACCACCTCTACTCCTTCCCCAACTCCTACCACATCATGCCCGAAGCCTTTACCATCCATCACACCTCCCTCGTCATCACCGCAACGTGTTCAGTCCCTACACGTCGCAATTGACCTGATAACCCATCACAACCCTTAGGATAAAGAAAAATGAAAAGTCTAAACAATCTTTTTTTAGAGCAACAGTCTGATTTTATCGATAAGTAAAGACAATGCAGCAGACCAAAAAAACTGGAACCAAAATGAACAACAAAGACCCAAATGATAAAACAAAAGTTACATCAAGGCCCTTCAAAGCCATCGTCTGCAGCTTGCCCTTCGCATCTCGTCATTCCTCTAGGTTTCTGATGAAGAAAAAATAGAAGACCAAATCTGCATAAGCTGTACTAACCTTAACGGATTTGAAGAGCCGTATGAGTCATCCACCCCAATAAATGAGAACCGAAGACCGCTGAACGCATTGTGGCCGGAGACACACCCCTTGCAAGGTAGGTTATCGAACCGTTGTTTTGTCGCCGGATCGCCAAGAAAGAAAACCAAGAGTACGAAAGGATGAAATTGAAGAAAGAGGAACTAAAATAAAATTGACACCACTAACGTCGTCACCATCGTCAATCAGCTCGAGGTGTTGGACAATAATCTGCAAGATCAGAAGCTATCGATCCATAGACCAAAATACTATCGACTCCTGGTGTTGGCCATGATGGACACACCAGGACGAGTATGAAGCCGATAGGCCTTTATTCCATATGACGTTGCTTCTACCGCCGTGACACGGCCGCTAAGGAACACAAATCTAATACGAAGGAAAATCTGATCTACGCACTAAGTGTTGGTCGGGGTTCCCTATCTCATGGCGCCGGATCGGTCACCAAGAGGCGAGGGTAACGACAGGCACTTCGTTGGAAGAAACTGGAACGCTGGCGGCTGGGTTTTTGCCTCGCGATGCCGTGCCAAAGTCTAAATAATCTGGCAATTAGGCTGTAAGTCCATGCGTAACTGGACAAAATTTGGGCTTTCGCCTCGCTTGTCCACTTAAATTTTCACCCGGCTATGGCCCATTAGGATAGATTTTTGAGCCCATAACAACTTGAAGCTGAGGCAAGTTTATGCAACTAGCAGGCTTAATCTAACCCACTATTCCGAAAGATTTTTAATTGGATTATCTGATTAAAATATCCGCGGTAAGACGTAGCACAATAACAGCGGGTAATACATTAGACCAAATTTTCCTTGTTATTTTTCTTTTTGTATAGAAAAAGTTCGTCTAAGTTCTTAGGGCATATCCAATAGTAGAGAAGACAGCCTTCTCATATGCCTTCCACGTCATCTAAAGATAACAACCAAAACATGTTATACAATAGGTTATTCCTTGATGCCATCTCTAACAATTAATGTATGCATAAATATAGAATTAAAATTAAACTAGAAAACATGGGTCTAAGCAAAGACATATTGTACAATAGAGATAATGCCCTTAAGGAAACTCTCCGCAACAAGCTACACAAACGCTAGCAAATAAACATGCTAGTACGAATTTGTATCGGCTCCATCTCTGTTCCCATGTCAATGTCACCATACAAATTCTACAGCACCAGCAGAATAAACTAAGGGCAGATCATAAAACTAAACTATGTGGGTGCACCTTGAGGTGCAATTTAGATGATGGAGCCCATATTTTTCACAATACAAAAAATTGTGTTCTAGACTTACAAGAGTCAAATTAATTAATATAATGCAGTTAGTAGTACGTACGATGTAGTTGCAGACTTGCGGCTAGTCAAATGAATTTGGTCGGTTAATTGCCTCCGCCTGCACTCCACGGGAAATCAGCCAGGCTGCGGCGGCGACGACGGTGACCGGCCAACGTCCGGCCGGTGGAGGCGATTTGGGGTCCGTACACATTAATCAGGTGACCGGACCAACTCGGCATATATTCCCAACAAACTGAAACTGTTGACCTAGAATGATTTCAGCTCTTGGTGCTGGATACGGTGCCAACTGTAAGCAGTACTTGCACTACTAATGTTAGTTTGGTCGACCTCCAAGCTAGAGCACTTAAGCATATATTGATATATGCATACCTTGCCACAATTGTTTAATTAAGAACACCAACATCACTTTTATATGGGGAAAAAAATCAGCCAAGAAGCGATTGTTTAAGTCCTCCATTTCAAAATAGATGTTCTTTTAGAGTTTAACATAAAAATTAAAGATGTGAGTGAAATATTGATATTGTCTATCAATTATTACTATGTTCATCTTTTTTGCTTCTTCAAAACAATAAATAGATGACATTATTGAAGGATAAGATAAGAATAAAATGACTAAAACTGTATCAAAAATATAGAAGAATAAGTATTTTAAGAAAAATTGAAGAGAGTAAAAGAATGTTTATTCTGATAGAGAGGAAATATTATTTATATTGGATCAGGGAATACACGCCAGCTGCTAATCATTTGTTCAGTTTGCGATGTGCTTAATGATTGGATGGCAGTGTAATCATAGCTGGAGGAGAATGAGAGGGCGCATGCATGCAGACGGGGGCGACTTAGTACAAATAAGAACTAACAAAAAGCACCTTCAATTCAACGATCAGATTAGAAAGCTGCAGATTAATCACCGCCGCTGAAGTTTCTCGGGTCGTGTTCAGACCTGCCACTAAAACTGTAGCTGTTCTTAATCTACCACTGGTGTTTATTTGTTGATGAGCTATGTAAACAGCCCATATCACCAATAGATTTTAGTATATGAAGATGAGAACTGACTTGATCTGAGATAAAGTACGTGCTATTTCCTCTGCCGCGCATTTGATCAAGTTATGTTTTGCTCAAGCAATCTTGAGGTATAAGCTAGGCATCAGAGTTATTCAGAGAACACATGCATTTCTTCCTCCTTACGGGATGGAGTATTAGACTACCAGGCATGCACCAGCTGCTTGGTTAGCACGCATACCCATTCAATAACAGAAGTGGGTCTGAAACCTAAATAGCATAACAAATTCAAGTAGCAGAAGAAGAGTTCTTCACAACTGTACAAAGTATAATACTCCCATTTGTTCCAAACTTCCAGTAGAGTGATGCAAGACGTACTCCACCATGAGTAGAAATAAAATCTCCTGGCCCATCACTTGCTGGCCCACGTTAATTAATTTCCTTTTTAATCCAGTAATAATAAGATTAACATTGGCACAGCAATTGTACTAGTGGCATTTTACTGCTGTAAACTTCGGAGTAGAGTAAAGAAAAACACCAGCCTCCGGATCAGCCAACAGACGCCACGTTTACAGCTCATGCAGCGTTCTGGCCCCACCCGGCTATTAAGCACGATTCGCCCTTTTCACCCCCGTTCACACCTCGTGCCACCGCCCACGAGTCATCCCGAACGTCCAAACCCCCATGCACACGACTCTTGATGCACCGGCGGCTGGTGGACGGGCCCGGCAACTTAGACTCGATCCGGGCCGTCCACGTTCCATCACAGGGACTCAGGTCTGCTCTTGCATTCCCTCCATCCGCCACGCACGCCCATATATTAATGAACCATCGAGGTCGCCTCCGCAAGAGATCCGCCATTTCCATTTCGTCCTGCAAACACCCGAAAGATCAAACCCAAACCGCACACTGTTTCTGATCAATTCAGTTCGAATTTTGGCGTTCCGGTTGATCCTCCGTGTCACCGAGATCACAAAAGATGGGCAACTGCCTCGACAGATCGCGTGGCAGTGCCGACGAGGATGTTGTGCATTGCGCCAAGAAGAGCGCGGTGTTGGTGGTGGAGGGAGCTGAGGAGGAGCCGGACTGCAAGAGCGAGAAAACGGCGGCGCCGGTGACGACGGAGGTGAAGATCAGGATCACGAGGAAGCAGCTGGAGGACCTGCTCCGGCGGCTCGACCAGGAGGGCGGCAACGGCGGCGGCGGTGCCGTCATCTCGGAGCTCCTGTGCATGACGAGCAACTCCAATTTCCGGCACAGAGCGCACGCTGAGCAATGGAGGCCGGCGCTGCGGAGCATACCAGAGTGATAACCCGTGGTACACATCCTCCTGTAATCCTGTTATTGCTAGCAATATACTATACACCATAGCATACTCCTAGTTGCCTACCGTTGTGTTAACAGTTAATACGTATATCAGGCCGGACTCGGCCCCGTTTAGAACGCGGAAATTCTTGATGAATTTCATACGGAGGAAGCATCTGCTGTCACCGGATGGTAATTTTACTATGAAATTCTCATGAAAATCATGCGTTCCAAAGTGATATGTACGTAAGGTGGGAGTACACATTTACTAGGTGGAGAAGAGATTGAGCTTCAGATAGCCTGTGTGAAGTAAATAAATGTTAGTAGGGTGAGATGTAGACGTAGGCATATATAGTGCATGTAAATGGACAATTGGTAGCTAGGAGTGCTCGTTCGATTGCTTGCTGTGTTTGATTTTGGACTTTGGGCTTGTACAATTGTGTATTGAGTATTGGAGTACTACCAGTACTGGTTAATTCAGCTCCTTAGTTTTAGCTTAATTTCTCTAGATATTTGTCTGTCCTTTGAATTGGACTTTGACCCATCTGGAGATGTTGCGTTCATGTACCCATCTGCAGTGACCATGCATGAAAATGGAGTAGTAGGTTCATCCTTGCTGTTTTATATGCTTGCCACTGTTATATATGTGTTACTAGGCCATAAGCACTTTGTAAAGCAACTTTGTAAAGCAAGTGGGGACGTACGTGGCTGCTCTGCGATTGCGGCTGTGGAGTCTGGAGAGTGATTGAGATGGTGATCCTTCGCCCCTTAGGGATGTTTGATTAGTCTCAACTCTCATGATCATGCTTCCTAATGATTTTGCATATACTTTTTCTCCTTTGGATTATCCTCTTTGTATTTTGGAGAAATTTCCTGTGCAGTTCTTGCTACCACGTTCACTTGCTACCACGGTTCATATAATTAGTCTGTTTTGATCGCCTAAGAGTTCTTTTTAATTAAGTTGTATTGGTTAGCTTAGGTCATGCGAGTAATACCTTCTGTATGTTCCATGAACAGTACTGATTTGGCTCGAACGGTGTTGACTTTAAAATTGAACTTCATGTTCCTGAAATTTTTTCTCAAATCGATCTTGGTCAAAAGTGTCGCTTGAGAGAACACAGATTTACAAGTAATGAGTATAATCTTAACAGAAAAAAAGTTACTAGTTGCATGTACTTGCTGACCGAAGAATTCCTAGTTCATCAAGGACAGGAGGCAAGACCAGTACTCAACGCTCTGAATGTTGCTTTAATTAACCAGACTGCATTGATTTACCATCTTTCTGGACAGTAAACTCTGATCCTGAACAGACTGTTATGTGCGATTGACATCTAGATAGTTATATTGATAGTCACTGAATTCGATTTACCTTAATCTTAAACGTCATTGCTCTGTAAATTATACCTATTTCACGTTACGAAGTTTTAGTATACCGTTTCTTCTGTCTGACATCAAGTTGTAATCTTTTTATGGGAGAGTAGTGCAATGACAAGGTGTAGTTATCATTTGCTTGACCCGATCCAATGAAACGAGAATGTCTTCCATGGATAGGCCTTATCTTGCCTACGCAGCAGTAATTAAGTTGAAAAACCAGCCAATGAAACTAGCATAGAAGATTAATTAAGGCAATGGCCAATCAAATCATATATACAATTACACAAAGATGATGTTACTGCTGCTAAAAGTCAGCTTCATTTTTGCGAATTTGACAATGTCAATGGGAGGACACGGTAACGCGATCACGGCAAGGGATAACTATGTGACGCATAAATTAATCGGGATGCTCAATTTATTCGGGTCGCAATAGTCGGTTTCAGTTCTTACCCGGAGCCTGCAATATGCAGAGGTGGTCATTTAGATATATATCTTCCTTAAACTGAAGCCACTGTCCTAGCTAGAAGTTCATTGCATTGCATTTGCTAATCTCTTTGTGAGGTGAGCACAACTTGGGATCATTGCATTACCTAAGATTAGCATGATCCATGCGCAACGAAACAAAAGAAAAGATTCACGGAGAAAAGAACACCGACCCCATGAAAGCATAGACCCGATTGCACCAAGGCCCACAGGCCCGACACTTCTTAGTTCGTAAGACCTAGGATTATACGGCCATGAAAGCATGGACGCCGACTGCACAATATGTTTGCAAACCCAACCTATTTTGCATGGAACGCATGAACTTTTTATAGGAACGCATTAACAAGCATGGGGCTACAAGCTACAGGGCCGCAAGCTGCCGAGCCGGCAAGGGACAAGGCCCAAGTGATGGATCGTCTAGAGGGATGGCGTGTAGACTCTTCAAAAAAATTACTTCTAACTAAAACTAGAAGTAACCTTCGAATACTAGTATTAAAATAAAATCATAAATAAGGCTAGCAAACAAGAAAGTATTAAAACATATGGAGTAGAGTATGCGAATATACAAACACATAGGGATGACGATTTGATGTTGAAGTTCGGACTTTTGACGAAGTTCTACGTCTCCGTTAAGGAAGCTTTGTCCAACGACCAAAGCCAGTATCAAACCGTGCTCTTCCCTCAAGAGGCTTGCCGATGTGAAGCACCTCTTCGTGGGAACTTTTCACCTTGTGGTCGGCAAGTTTCAATCTTCATAAATGCTTGGAGTGATTCACACCTTTTATGAATGCTCTCCAATAACTCCTAATCATCTAGGAAGCATCAACCTCCAAGAGTAACAGAAGAAACTAGAGCTTAGAGAGAAACTCCTGGTAGATGCTCAACCAAATCCAACCCTTCCCTTTGAAGGAATGACACTTAGAAGTGAGGAGCAAAAGATATAAAAAGGCAGGAGCAAATGAATGGGCGAGCAAGAGAGGATCCCAGCCGAAGTGGGTGGGTGGTTGTATTTATAAGCAACTCTCAAAATCTAGCAGTCATGCACCCTTTTAAACTACCCAGAGGCTTCGGATGAACATGACCCGAAGGCTCCAAGATTCAAAACAATGGCTAATTTGAGCTGCTCGGAGTAAGACACCACACCACCCGAGGTTCCAAACGATTCAAACTTCAAAGGCATTCCAACATCTGAAGGGTACGAACAAGATACACTTAGAGGAACCAGACAGAAAATAACCTTTTGTCCATAGAAGAAAATATGTTTCAGATGCTCCAAACAGAACTCACTCAGAGTGTCTGAAAGCTCAACACTTAGTGAAACAGAGAACTAGCTAGCTTCTTTAGAGGGTCAGAACACACATCACTCAGAGGGACTAGATGAGATCAGCACACAAGACAGAGAAGTTAGGGTTTCCTTTGAATCGTCCCGACATATATGACTTGGAGAGTCCGAACCAAGAAAATATGCCTCTAGAAATAGGCAAGATGACAACTTAGAGGTTCCAGACAAACTGAGCTCGAGGCACTGGGCGTCAGAGGTTCCAGACAAACTGAGCTCGGAGGCACGGGCTCAATAGAGAACTCTCTAGACATCCTTTGAAAGTTCTGAACAAGAACTACTCGAAGGCTTTGGATAGAACAAATGCTTCTAGACAAAAGACTTAAAGAACTTCAGAGACTCTGGATCGACACCTCTCGGTGGCTCCAGATAAAAGAAAATTCTTCTAGACATAAGACATTTTAGCTCTCAGAGGGTTCGGATCAACGCCACTCGGTGGCTCCAAACTTTGAAGACAGTTGTGCTTTCGGAGGATCCGATGAGCACCCCTCGGTGGCTATGGGCAAAAATATGCTTCTGAACAAAAACTAAATATAAAACACCAGAGGGAAAAAACATCACCACTCGGTGGCTTCGAAGAAGCAAAGAAATCTACCCACACACTGTTCGAAGGTTTCGATTGACCAGTCCGGAGCCTCTGAGCACACTTAGATAATTGCGAGGAGAGAACTTGGGAGATTCTCGAAATTAAAAATTGGAAACTACAGAGCATAAAAAAAGAGTAATTTACCATAGCTATCGACTTACTGCCCTTTTTTAGTATGCCTTGCCTACCACTCAATGTGATTCTTTGAACTACCAAAGTGACTAGAAAAATATCCTTAATCTTCTAGCCATGCAATCCATGTCTTCTTCGATCTTTTTAGGTGTCGTTAACACGGTGTTTTCGGGACTAAATCCTTATCAACACTTGATACACTCATTAGCTCCTTAATTATTTTTTCATTAATCATCAAAACCCGCTTAGGGGACATAGATGCACTTTTACCAAGCCTGCTGACCAAGATGATACCTCAAAATGAAAAGGGCAAGGGCAAGTCCAGAATAAAAGGTAAGAGATGGAATTTGGCCTTTTCTTGCCGATCCATTGAAATTTGTTGTAAGTGTACTGATTACTTTGATTTTGCATATTTTCGTCCATGCTATAACTTCCAATACCAAAATTTGAGTTCATCCTCAGCCATTGGTCTTTATTGATTTGTTTACTCTGCTAGGTTTTATGTGGTCGTGGGTGAGGGAAGTATGATTAGTTTTAAAGGAAAAAAGTCCATCTAACCCCCTCAAGTATTGAGCTGCAGCCACTTTCCTCCTTAACCTATTTTTCTGGCTATCCTGCCCCCTGAACTTGCAAAATCGATGCAAATTACCCCTACCCAGTTTTGGAGAGCGGTTTTGCCACATGGACGATGACATAGCACTGACACGTGGGCCATTTCTTGATTTGTTTTATTCTCTCCTCCATCCATTATCTGTTTCTCTCTCTCTCTCCCCCTCTTTCTTGTCCTTCCCTCCTCCGAGCCAGTCACCGATGCCGTCCCATGCCTCTATTCCCCACACGATGAAAAAAATAAGACTGTGCCATTGTAGGGAACGCAAAGAAAGCGACGTCAGTGGTGGCAGTGCACTGCACAGTGACCACTGTGGTGACAGGACGTGGCCGTGGTGGATTACCGTGGCAAGGGAGCTATCACTGGGAGAGACCAATTGGTTTAGGGGGTTTACTCAGGGGGACAAGAAGGTGGTGTAGTGTGAAGAAGTCACTAGGAGATTTATTGTGTGTAGAGAATGGAGGCGGCGGGATCTCGCTAGAGTTGGTGAAGAACATAGAAATTCCAGCAGTGAGAGCATTGGCTTAAGCAATTCGTCATAGTGTCGTGTTCGTAGCTCGAACGGACAAAATCAAGCCGAGGTGGTGGCTTGGTTCTTCGGCTTGGTTCTCCCAGTTGCACGGCGGTGAGGGTAGCCCATGTGGTGATCGAACAATGGCTCGGAGGAGGGGACAAGAAAGAGGCCTATGTTGCTGTGGCCGCCATCCGTTCCTCCTCTGCAGTGACCGCCGTCTCTTAGTCCGCTTCCTCTCGCTCATTCTCCTTCTCCACTTACGGTTCCTTGTTCATCGCCATGGGGGCCCACTTCTCGCATGTCGTCTCCCAACTCAGGTCTCGCCTCCGCCTCTCCTATCTCTCTCCATGGTCGCCATCACACTCCTGCGCTCGGCAATGGCGCCCATGACGCCTTCGCCTCTACCGCCGTGCTCCGTCAGTGCCATATGTTTAGCACCACCTCACGCGAGGCTCCACATGTCAGCGGCATGTCATCGTCTATGTGGCAAAACCACCCTCTAAAACCAGGTCAGAGGATAATTTGCATCGCTTTTGCAAGTTTGGGGATAAGATAGCTAGAAAATAGGTTAGGGAAAAAGTGGCTGCTCCATATTTTAGGGCTAAATGGACTTTTTAATGTCCTGCTATAACACAAGATCCAAGGAGATCGATCCGCAGCACTGAATTCTGGCATAAACTATGAGCTCACCTCAGCAAATCGAGGCGCCTCTTTCTCGATCAAGTTCGTGCCCTCCTGCACCCATGTCAGACTCGGTTCTTTGTTCCACAGAGTATCTTTGATCCTCTTCATTTCTCTAGTTTAATTCATGATCACTTGCCCGCAAGCTACCCCCAATCTCTTGGTTACAATCTGATCATGCATGCATCGAAATAAATGTAGGGTTATGCGCTCATCATCTTTGCATGTTTGCATGGGCCAATTTGCCATACTTTAATAAGAAAATTGATTGCTTAGATATGTCTGCACCGTGAAAGTGACGAGTGTATAAAGAAAGACTGAGGTAGTAGTCTAGTAGATCGGTCGACTAGTGGAATTGAATGCTGGTCTAGTATAACTACTAGGGAATAAGATACCACATACGATTCAAGAAGTTCATCACAATAGATTTTCTAGACCATCGGCCTAACCCCTGTGATCTCAAATAGTTCCTCAGTTGTTTGTTATAAGCTTATATCACAAACGGTTCTTAGTCCGAGTCGTCTATGCTACATTGCTTATAAGAATCGTCTGTGATAAGATTTAATATTCCTACGCTATTTTCTGTTTATTTGTTTGCCCCAAGAAAATGCTAGCCATGTCCTCTGAAATACTAACATGGCTGCACTATTTTCTGGTTAACATTCTTATGCTATTTTCTATTTAATATTCCTACACTATATTATGTTTATTGGCTAGTTTTGGTAAAATGCAAGCCATCGGTTTACCACTGCCTCTCTTGCCGGAGCCTCTAGCCTGTCATTGATAGAACCATGAAAATGGTAGAAAAAGATGTTATTATCATTGGCTTAACCATCTATTTTTCCAAAACACTTGAGCAAAGATTAAGCTAAAATTGAGCAAAGTACCGTGGACAGCAAAACATGTACTATATCAGGCGGTTGTGTCAGATCAATCCCTTTTAAGGTGTCCATCTCAAGTGAGAACAATCTCACACAAGATGGACACATCAGACATATTGATTCACACAAACATTTGAAATGATAGAAATTTTACCGATGCCAATTGAGCATACTACTGCCATGTGCAAGACTTGTACCACACCAATTCTGTTAGCAAAGTATTCTACCACTAGTATATAATAACACTCTTTGCTGGCAGAACTCTTCAAAGAGACTGACACATTGGACAAGGGCTAAATTTACTTAGGGTTTATGGTATGAATGTAATGCAATTTAAACCAAGTCTTGAACCCTAAAACACCGAGCCCTTGTAAAATATTAATGATCCAATCCTTTTCATCATTGGCAAAAATAAAACTAATCAATCACAAACTTATATGCATCAAATAGACTTATTCCACTAATTTGATCTAAGCCTCAGAATTATTAGCAAAAAGCAAAAATGGTTAAGTCCATCATCCCACACATTCCTTAAATGGAAAACAACTAATCCGAATAATCATACATTTTTTGAAATACCCTAGTTTATCTCATCTCATCACAACCATAGAAAAGCAACCATAATTTACAAGAAATTTATAAGATGAATTAAACTACAATTTTTCAAGCTACAATGAGCTAACACAAATCGATTTTACATTACAATCATATACAATAATCAAATAATATTCAACAATCATGCACGAATTATCCGTCACTAATTATAGCAATCAATAATTATAAAAAATTCATCAATATATCATCAAATTCACAAAACTATGCATCACTAATCATCACAAAATTGCAACCGAAATGAAGATTTGGAGGAGAGTTCATACCTTGTTGCGGCCGCAGCAGTGAGGACGTCGTTGTCGGAAACGAGGCGGCGGTAGGAGGAAGGGTGCTATCGAGGATGAGGATGAGGTGGCAGCTGCGGTGCGGTTCCTCCATGCGGCACGGCACCATCGTTAAGAAGGACGCAGCTGCGATGCCTCAGTGCAGCATAGCTCCATTATCGACGAGGAGGAGGAAGTGGCATCGGCTCGATGTGCTGCTGTCATCATGGAGGAGGAAGAGGTGGCGTCGTCGCCACGGTGGAGGAGGCCGAGCCCTCGGTGCAACCGCGGCGGCTCAATGCGGCATCGTTGTCGTGAAGGTGGAGGCCATCGTCACAAAGGAGAAGGAGGCGACGCCCTCATCGCGGAGGACGTCCTGCGGCTTGATGTGGCCAAGGTGGCATCATATGGAGGAGGAGGATGAGGGGCAGGAGGCTGCATCCTCCGGCTAACAGCCGGGGAAGAGGCCGTTGGGAGGGAGATCGAACAGCGTGGGGGAGGAGGAAGAGGTCACGGTTTTGGTAAGTGAGAGTTTGGTGTGGGAAAGGAGGAGTTATAGGGGATAAAATAGATCTGGACTAGCCCAAAAAAATAACAGTTTACATTCACAGACGATTTGTATAAAAACTATCTATAATAATATCCTTATCACAGACGGCTCGAAAACAAGACTATCTGCGATAACATCGCACCGCAGATGGTTTTGTTTATAAGGCTATACATATGGTTCGGTTTTTAGAATAGTCTGTGAACTGAATTTACATAATATTTATCTGTGATAAGACTTATTAAAAATGAGTTTTTTTCCAATAGAATGGAGGGTCTAGACTGTACGCGCGGTATCGATCGATCTATTGCTGAGATCGTTTAACCATGCGATGGTAGATTGTTTGATCGCATTGTTTTTCACTGTAAAGTGCTGTTATGGTGTACATACTTCCTCGAGTATTATTTATCTTGGGTGGCACGATATAATTTTCAATCTACTTTGGGGGAAAAAGAGGATCATTTTCGGTTTTTACAAAGGATGGATCGGGATAAATTTCATACTTGAGTTAATCTTTTTGTTTACGAGCACGTACTTGAGTTACCGACACGTACCTACGTGTTTTAATAATGGGAAGAGCTTTTCCGGCCTTTGCATCTCTGCATTGCGAGAAGTATACAGCGCCAAACTATCGAAATATCATTATAAAAGAAAGTGCCAACGGTCAATCTAAAATATGACACGCTACATAAACTCAAAATTACATAACCTACTATATAGGGGTGGAGCTAGACTGAAATCGTCAGGATTTACTGGAGGGATGAGGATTTTGTTGGCTGGTGTTCTGAGCCACCAGGGTTCATCTTGCATGGGCTAAGGTGGTGAACCGTGATTGTTAGAAAAAAATTCATGAATCTGGGTACCGTCCACCCCCTAGCTCTATGTGGCTCTGCCCCTGCTGCTACCCAAACGTCATCTAAACTGGAACATGAATAATTAGAGTTTTCTTTTGTCAAAGACTAAATCATTTCTACATAATCAAATCGACTTACATAAGACCGCTGTACCCACGCTGATTTGTGTGCATAAGGTACCTCTCAACCTCGCAACTAATTTCAAAAAAGTTAGAAATCTTACGGGGTTGGAAAAATATCAAAAGCAATGTGGATCGAGTGTCATGCAAAGTGTGCTAACTAACAGTCGAAGAAGAGGTGTTGAGTAGTTTCACTCCTGAAAGTAGTTTTTTCTCTCTCGCCAGTACGTTTAATCAAGTTATCTTTTGTGAGAATAACCTCTTGACTATGGTACTAAAGAAATATCTTTATCTTAAAGAGTATCTTCTAATGCTATAAATATTTACGCCAGAATTGGAACTAACAGTTCCGAGGGCCTGATACATGGATTGAGCAAAAATAATTCCATCATATATAATGTAAGCGCCATAGAAAAATCTGTCATTTGGGAAGAAGGTTAAGATCAGTTACACGTTGCTCGTTCCATGCCATTACTTTGGTGCAATCGGGAAAGGAGATATTAAGTCATGTGTCGTCTCGGTAAGATGGTTGCTGGAGATGTAAAATATCGGCATCTCGCTGGGCAAAATTTGTTATAGTCGGAACGTGCACCGCGTGATACGCTTGCAGTTCGTGCTGATACTCTACTCCCAGTGAGATCGATATTGAGATCTAGCTAGCTACCAACCGATGTTTTTCAAAGAGCTGTCATCCTGTCATCGTGGAGTTTTATCCCGAAGGACAATGGTGCAGAAAGGGCTTTTTCCCTAGTTACAGAGTGGGCTATACAAGTATACGACCGACCATACTTGAGAGTTGAGACTTCTATTGAGATGGCCGTACTTGAGACAGGTTGTGCTTCGATGAATCGATGGTACTCCAGTTCTTAAGCAGTGACGAGGCCGACTCCAGGGCTCCATCAGGATTCATCATACGGGAGGCGCGTCAGTCTACATAGCCGCACAGTTGCCGCAAGTGAACGGTGAAGAGGTGACACTATCCTCCATATGCACTCCGCGGTGTGGAGGGCACAAGCCCCTGATTGCATCAGGCGCATCAATTCTCAAGATTGTAGTTCTACCTGATATACTCCTCGCAAAAAACTTTCCTTTCCTCGCAAAAAAGGTGATTATACGGCAGCTTGTCTCGTTGGTAGCTTTTGGTTTACTTGTTAGTCAGTTAGTGCATGAAAATATGATTGCATTGCACTTTAGGCTCACGCGATAGGCCTCAAGTCTAGCCATGAGAAAGGTGTTGAAATGTAAGTAAAACTAAGCATGCATCTTTTTCTCCGGAGAGGAGCATAACTACGCATGTCTTAAATCTCTGGTGTTTAATTAGCTATAAGGTCATGGGACTATGGTTTGGCTAGCTCGCGGTCCACATGCAGCGACCGAGAGAATTAACTCGTACACTCAATCGCACGCACCTACCACGCGGCTCAAGTCCCACGATCTATATAGAACCCGACCAGTGACATTGCCTCTTCCTCGCAACTCGCAAGCTAGCCAACCACGAGCTCACACGCACACGAGGCGTTACCGCCAACATGGACTCAAGCCCGCTACTGCAGCCGGTGAAGGCGCCGTCGGCCGGCAGCGAGGAAGACGACGGCCGAGCGCACGGCGGGTGCCGGGAGCTGGAGGCGATCCTGAGCGACACGGCGGCGCCGTGGGCGCGTCGTGCGTGGGCGGGCGCGGCAGTGGAGCTGCCGCTGCTGCTGCAGGTGGCGCTGCCGGCGGTGGCCGTGTACATGATCAACTACCTCATGTCCATGTCGACGACGATCTTCTGCGGCCAGCTCGGGAACCTCGAGCTCACCGCCGCCTCCCTCGGCAACACCGGCATCCAGGTCTTCGCGTACGGCCTCATGGTACGTGCGTGCATCGCCTGCTTGTGCCTTATGTTTTGACGTGAGAAGATGTCATAACGCACGTATAACCGTATGCCGACATGATCTCGACTACGATTTAAACTGAACATATATATGAGCAGATAAATTCAATACAGTGCTACCGTGCTAGATGGCTTTGTATTCTACGGAGCGCGCGATGGTTTGACTGTTGGTTCGCACACGAGTCATAGTGAAAGAAGCGGGCATGCAGGGCTGTTGCTCCATCCAGTTGACTAAAAACTGTCGGTTTAGATATCAATACGAGTTAAACTTTTAAAACTTTATTATAATATCTTTAAAATTATTTTAATTAGAAATTATGTGTATGAATTTGTCTCAAAAAATACTTCGTACACTACAATTTTGTTTGTAGAAGTTGAGCAAAATTAATACAGTTTTGCTAACTTTGTGATGTAATCTTTTTTTCTCCTTTCTATGTTTGTACATAAACTTTCCTTTCTAGCTTAATGAAAATGGCAGAGCGCCTGCCCTCTGTTCATTTTTTTTATCAATCTCAGTCATCAAAAATTGTATATTTCTGAGCTAAAATTGTTGTTTTGAAGGTGCGCAACTTTAGCAAAATGTTATTAAATTTTTACCCTTCAGGTTACATACGGAGTGCGATGAGAATGGGTATGGTTGAATATTGATCCAGAGGTTTAGAAATGAAACTAAGATTTAAGAAAATTTTTAGAAATAGACAGTCCCTAATTAATACTCCATTCATGCACAAATCAATATTGTAAATTAAGCTATGTTTTGAGATAAATCTACTGAAAACACTCTCCAAAAAGATAATTTTGGTCCGTAGAATCACATATGAACTTTGTAGTTTTTAAGACACCTGGTACTTTAGGATCGGCTCTCAATGATAATAAGTGCAAACTAAAAGAGAAAGGAATTAGCTACCCACGACGCTTGGCACTGAAGCTGAATAACACCTTTTAAAGCATTTATACGCTCCAGCGTTTATAGGTGGTGTTAAGGAATATCGTAAAACCGTAAAGCCGGGAGTAGGAAGAAAAGAATAAGAGACAGGAAATTTTCATGGTCCCGCGTACTAATAGATGAAAAGACAGGAAGCCAGCGTCAATGTTTCCATTAAATCCTGGAAAAAAATGTTTCCATTAAATGTCATGAAAAAAATACAATATCCTCGCATGGATTTCATCTAGCATTTTGCGGCCAAGCTGCATATTTTTCCGATGATTAGAGTGCCAGGACGGGCTGCATGTGCTACTAGTGCTAATCAGCTTCACATTCATTACTTCCGCAGTTTCGTTCCCTCGAAAGAAATATTTTACTTTTACAGTTTCACGTACTATAGGGACACTTTGGTAATTCCATGGAACACATCTCGATGTGATGCATTGATCTGTGTTGATCGCTGACCCGCTGCATGCCTAGGCCCGCACACACCACCAAGCGGCGCTGCAGCCTGCAGGCAATAGTTATACCGAACCAAACAAGTTACTGCAGCCCGCAGCGCGAAACGTGGAACTGACTGTACGTGCCAGGCCTCGTGCAAAACGCGGTGAGCCATCAAGGCAACAACTACCTACACCTACGCTGTAGATACTCTCTACTCGAGTACTCTCTTCGTACGCTGTAGATACTCTCTATTTAAGTACACTTTTTATCCGCTGTGCACATAATTTTAAGTTTAATTTTAACTAATAATTAAACTAATACTATTGAATTATATGACATACTCCCTCCGTCCAGGATTATTAGGCCAGCGAGCAACTAAGGCCCGTCCGTTCTTATTAGACCGTGGTAATTAATTCGCTTCGGAGCATACCAGTTCAGTTGCCGTTTTGTTCGCACAGATCGAGGGAATTAACTCAGATGTTGCATGCGGAGACTCAGCCGGAAGAGAGGAACGGAACCAACCACTGCATGCGCTTCTCTTTTCTTTCGATTGGCCCATGCAGGCGTCCGTGCGCGCGTGAGTAATTAGCGCGATCAACGCGCGCGTGAGCTCCGGGGCGAGATCAAATCTGTGCGTTAAATTACGTGGCTTCCGAAACGTCCGCTACAGCTAACCCAAGATTTTCGCCTCCAACCAACGCTAATTACTCCGTTCCTTGGTCCTGCCGATTTGGCCGGCCGGACTAATAATCCCGGACGGAGGGAGTAGTAGTAGTATCATTGGATTCATATTCAAACGTATTTTTAAATGCTATCACTTTTATATTATATAATTTAATATTATTGACTTAATTGTTAGTCAATAAATTCCGTGCACATCTTACATTTGTGGACGGAGAGAGTATTACAGTAAAAAGAATTACTAATATCGATAACAACAATTAATATTATTAGATTTACTACTTTAGAGAAATGGTACTAATAATCAAAATTAATACTATTAAATTTATTTAAAAACTAATGATCAAAATGTTGCTTTAAAATTATATCATGTTTAAAAATATTTATATTTTTGACCGCAAGGAGTATGATAGTTCCCTTATTTCTTTCTCAAGTTCCTCATTTGCCATCTCATCGTGTCCATACACGTACAAATTAATTTTGCAGTTAGAGATGGGCAGCGTGGTGGAGACGTTGTGCAGGCAAGCCTACAACATGTTGGGGGTATACCTACAGTTAGAAGTAATAGAGAACAGAGTAGAGTAGAGTAGAGAATAAACTCAAATCACTTGTATATTATTGCACTGTTGTTACAGAGGTTTATATAGATACAAAGGGATGGCAGTTGCCTCCTTGAAGAGGTGTCTCTTCTAATTTGATCACATGGTTTTATTCTTAACACTCCCCCTTGATCAAATGTATCACCCATATATAGTACAATTGAAAGACTCCTCCAAAAACCTTGTGGGAAAAATATGAAGAGTGATGTTCGATATGCTGTTAAAACTCCTTCAAACCCAGTGGAAAAATAAGGAGAAAATAATACAACATATAATGGTTATTGTCTCTTTGTTAACTCACATGAGGAAAACCTGTTAAGGGAAAAACTCATAAGTGAGTTTAGAGAACAATATGTATGTCTTGTATATCTCCTTTAAAAACCCCGGTAGGAAAAATAGAAGATACGACATATAATCTTGTGTTGATATTACCTCATTAAAAACCTTTCAAGAGAAAGCTCATAAAGAAAAAGAGTACAATATGATGTATGAACAGGTTTAATAATCAGAGAGTAACTCCCCCTGATCCTTGCAAATTTTGAAGTCCTCGCATACCAATTATATTAACATACTATAGAAATATTTGAAGTTGGTAGAGACTTTGAGAATAAATCAGCGAGGTTACCGCATGATCTAATTTGCATGGGCAATATAGTGATATTGCTCATTATGTAACCCTTTTGCATCTAATCAACACAAGCAACATTATCTTGAAGATAATGGTTGGTGATTCAATAGAATCAATTCCACATGATTGTTATATGTGGTTTATCATTCTGCGGAGCCACACACGTACACGTGATGTCTCAAATTTCAGAATGATTGGTGGATGTAGCCACTAGGGTCTGTTTAGAAGACTTCCATGGGATGGCTATCATACCGAGTAGGAACACAAAGCTTGTATGTGATCTGACATAGTGGGGATCTGATCAATGTATCCGATGATATTGGAGTCCAGATTTCTCTGAAATTGAAAGAATATGACAAGATGTTTCATGCCTTGGAGATATCGAAAGATATTCTCGACTCCCAACCAATTGTGTTGGGTCTGGCAATAGGATATGGAACACTAGATCCCAATATCTCATTTCCATCGTCTCATGGTCTAAAAAGGATCGTTCTCTACGTCTAGAGATCGAACAACCAGGAGAGTTTTGGATGGATAAATTTTATCCATATTGAATTTCTCTAATAAATTCTGGATATAGATAGCTTGGTGTTCCACAACACATAAGTGAAGGTACTTGAGTTGTAATCCCAAGCAAGATTTGGCATTACCCAAATCCTTCATCTCAAATTCCGTCTTTAGATGATCACGTGCATCGTCAATATCTTGTGCGTTGCCAATGATGTATAATTCATTAACATACACTGAGATAATGCAAAATCCTGTAGAGGATTTCTAGATGAACACGCGTGGATAATCATCATTGTAGGAGTAACCCTTTGTATAAGGAACTCACTAGGTCGGTTGTACCAAATATGTTCCGACTAATTTAAGCCATGTAGTGACTTATTGATTTTACACAATATATGATGTGTTTTGTGTTTTGATTCAACATTGTGATTCCATGAGGAACCTATATGACTGAATCAAGTGACACATAAAGAGATACGGTCACTACATCTATCAACTGCAAAGATAGATGATTTGTACTGCCACTAAGATAAAGTATCGGAAAGAGATTCCACATCTGGAGAATAGGTTTGGGTATCTGCGTGAACCCTTGTGCTACAAGACTCGCTCTGTATCTCACCACCTCGTTGTTCTCATTCGGTTTTAGGAAGAAAACTGGTGTAGGTATTACTTCTGTCAATACCTTCCTTTTATTGAGCAAGGTTATTTCTACTTGGATTGCATCCTTCGATTAAGTTCAGTCCGAGTGTTGTTCACACTTTGCCATGGCCATGGTCTTTGGATCTGAATCATTTGGAAGGTTGTTTGCAATCTAGTTGAGAAATGTATGTCGACAATTGTAGACTTCCGGTTATATGTTTCTTCAGAATCTATATATATGTATATAGTTGATGGAAATATCGTTTACCCTTGGTGACTGTTCGCGGTTTCCCAATGCGGTTGAGTCTGGGTTTTCCGATGTCCCAGTCATTGTGTGCACTATTGAGCTGGGTTGGTGGAGGTTGCCCATCCACTGGGTGTATACTACCCATTAGGTGTCTGTCAACGTGAAGTTGACTTGCATTTACTGATTTGGAGGCCTCGATATCCTTTGTTGTTTGTAGGAAGCTGAATCCTGATGTGTGGCTATACTTCTCCCCCTATTACTTTTGAACGGGGAGTTGAGTGGTTTTTGTTGGTACCTCCACTCTTTCTAGCGCATTACTGCAGGATTATATGATTTTGTGACACCTTTATAGTCAGTAAATGAATTTGGCAGGTTATTTGTAATGTGTTGCAAATTTTCTGAATATGGGGTTCAGAGTTTTGAGTACGTGGATTTGAGGCAGAAATGTCTTAGACATTCCAACTAATTTCCTGACATTCTGTTTGGTACTTGGAATCTCCCCCTAATGCCTAGAAATGGTCCTCATGGTATCAGCATACTGGTCTTGAATAACTCCCCATGTGAGGGGCTTGAGGTATTGACGGAAATACAATTATTCTCACATAGATCCCGAATATATTGTGAGGGGCCAGTGATGTATGCCGGGGTGGTGATATCGGTATGTAACCGAATTATCGCAGATGGGAAATACTTAGTGGATTTTCACATACTAATCATAGAGGGGAAGAACTATGATGTGCAGTTTTGGTTGCTATTGAACCAAATCAGTAGTGTGTATGACTGCATGATTTCAACGTGAAGTTGGTAAGTGGCAATTCTGAAGTAAGGGTTGTGCAATAAGCTTAATTCTTTGGATAAGGAATTCTGCCAAACCATTTTGAGTGTGGACATATAGGACAAAATGCTGAACTGCAATCCCAAGGCCATACAATTGTAATTGAAGGCACGTGAGGATAATTATGTAGCGTTGTCCATTCGAATTGATTGAATTCAATGTTCAGGATAATGAGCTCATGCATGGTTTCATGTGGATAAAGGCACATGTGAGACCATCGTGTAGATGTGTCTATTAGAACCATGAAATACCTGAATGATCCTGTCAATGGTTGGATAGGGCCACCTATATCGCCTTGAATGCGTTCAAGGAATTTGAGTGGTTCAACTTGAATTTTAAGGTGCGATGTCCTTAAAATTAGCTTCTCTGTGGCACTTGTAGTGCACATAAAATCCAAATATTATCGGAATTTAGCATCATTTGAGTCATGACCAATGGAATTGTTGATAATTTTCCGCTTCATCCCCATGCCGGGATGACCAAGGCGAGTAAGCCAAGTTTGGAATGTAATGATATTCTGAAAAATTATTTTGTACGCAACATGTGCTGCGGGTTTTGATGTATGTGTAGAACAATCTTGAAGGTAAGGAGAGAATGTGCTTGCCATATCCGTTGTATATGGTAAAGAGAAAGATATTCCTCTTTGTTGTCATCACATGTTTCGATATGGAAACCATTCTGACGGATATCTCTATAGTTTAGTAAGGTACAATTTGAAACGAGATACAATAAAGCATCATCGATTATTACTTGAGTACCCATAGGATAGTAATTGTGGCCCGAGCAGAGTCAACAATTATATCATCGCGTCCAGCGATTGTTAATTTTTCCTTTTCTCTTAGTAAGAGTGGAAATATTTTAATTCCCTAAGTATAGAGTTTGTGGTGCAGGTGTCCACAAGGCACATATCTTCTTTCATCGGATTGATTCCCGTAGAAATCTATATATAGAATTGATAATTTCTAATATGAAAATATTTTATCAGATATATAGAATACATACAAATATTTTTGTACCAATGTGCTGATACATTATTGTGATATACAATATATGATGACAACATGGCAATTAACTTATTATAACATAATAATATCATTTGGATGTTATGATAACTTTGGTGGAGTGGGGGGAACTTATTCGAAGTCACCAAACATATCATCCGAAGTAAATTCAATGATCATGTTCTCCGTGTTCAGCGGATCTTCGGACTATTGGAAATGCTGGTTGTCCTTGGGTTCTGGAGAACTGCAGTGGAACAACCGATTTCCTTTGACATGTCAGTTTGAAGGTTGAAGTGTGCTTCAACGTGTGATCCTTGAGCTTGATTCTTGCATCCCACAAATTGTAGGTCTAGATCAACAAGGTGTTGAGGGGTGCGACACTGTTTGGTGGAATGCTTGTAGCATCCACACTTTTGACATACTTGAGATTTGTCAAATTTTGGCTTTTCAATGCCTTTCCCCTTGTCCATGGCACGTGGCTTTTTCTTCCAGTTTTACTTGCGCTTTCCTTTGAAATTCTGCTGTTGGTGCTTGGAAGAGCCAGCAAACTTGTTGTTATTCTGAGCGTTATAATGTACCTCTGGGAGCGGGGCTGTGCCGACATTGCGCTGATGATAGTTCCTCAGAGTGAGTTCATCATGTTTTTCTGCTTGTAGAAGTACATGTATAAGTTCAGAATAAAGTTGAAATTCTTTGGCGCGGTACTGGTGCTGCAAGATCGGTCAGATAGAAGCATTGTGTATAAGGTTTTTCAACCTTATCTGCCTCAGAGGGTTCTTTCTCGCAGAAGCGCAACTTAGAACAGATCTTGTGAACAGCGTGGTTATAATCTTCAATGGACTTAAAGTCCAGAAGTCGAAGTTGTACCCAGTCATGAGTAGCTTCGGGAAGAATAACCGCCTTTTGCTGTTCGTATCTGGTTTTAAGTGCTTGCCATAATGTGCGTAGATTTTCTTCCATCAGGTACTCGGATTTGAGGTCCGAATGGATATGGTGCCTTATAATGTATAAAGCAGAATATTGTTGATGTTCTGGTAGCGGTTGTATGCCCTCAACAGGAGGGTTGAGTGCCACCGCAATCCCACGGAACGCAAGGCTGACTTTAACATCCATTGCCCATGTAGGATAGTTGTGACCATCGAGCGCAAGCTCTTCAAATTCTTTGGCCATCTTGATCCACATGGAATTTAAGACCAGAGATTCGATTAATTTACTTATGAGTAAATTAAAGTATCGTCATGGTTATGTTGTAATAATTGTGTAAAATTTTGAAAAATTCAAGTGAAGACTTGAAAAATATGAAGTGTAGACCTCAAGTTATATAGCATAATCTTTTGAAGATAATCACCAATTATGGTGTAGATCTCGTAGTAATAGATAGCATAATCTGACGAGTGTCAGTAGATGCTCATGTTTATATTACTTTGTGTTTTGCTATAATCGGAATATGTGGAAGAGCACTTTGAAGGTCATCGTTATGTCGATATGGACATAACGTATACCTTACAGCAAATGGGGAATAATCTGCAATCGTATAGTAGATTCCTTGTCCATTTACCTTGTGATTCACAATTATTATATGGAGTTAGTCACATTAATATGATTTTGCATATATATGTAATTCCATGGATTAAGTCATTGGACTTAATTTAGGTGAATTACTAAAAGCATTGCAAGAAAATTGAATTTAATTACAAAACGGAGATAAATATATGTCATAGGGAATGCTCTAAGGCAAACACATGGGACATATATTAAATTTTCAGACAAACAACATCTGAAAAATATAATTACAGTACTAAGAAATACTGAAAACATCAAATAAAGTAATAAATTAAACTGCACTTTGGGCTGTTTTGCAATTGCCTGAAAATATAGGGGCTAGATTGCGAAATTAGCAGTGCAAATTTTTTTTTCTTTCCTACCCGCTGGTGGGCTAAGACAACCTGGGCCAAAGCCCAGGCGGCCTTTCCGGCCCACCAGGGGCGCGCGCAGGGGGGGTTGGCCAACGGGCCGGCCTTTGAGGCCCATCCGGGGAAGGCTAAAAGGGGGGGAGTGGTGGTGGGGCTGCGGTTAGGGTTACCCCCACCGCCGCCGCCACCCACTGTCGCATCCGCCGCCTTAGCGCCGCCCCTCGCCAGAGCCATGCCGCGTCGGGCCGCTAGCGGCGCTCGCCGCCGGAGCCCATCGGGCCGAGCCGCACCGGGCCACTGCCGCCGTTCGACGCCGGAGCCGAGCCGTCGAACCGAGGCCGCGCCGCCGGGGCCGAGCCGAGCCGCAGCTGTCGGAGCGGAAGATGAGCGGCGCGGTGGGGCCGGGAGGCGAACCGCCGCCGTTGCCTGGCGGTGCCGATGCCGCCGGTCCGGGCGATGCCGTCGGAGGGCGGGCTTCTGAGGGCGGGCGTCGTAGGGATGCGGTGAGCGGCGGAGGAGAGCCACTGTGTTTGGCGCCGGGGAGATGATGCGGGCGGGCGAGAAGGTGCCGCCGTCGCCTTGCCGGAGCCGAGCCACGTCGCAGCCGCGCCAGGTACCGCCGTCGCCGGGCTGCACCGCGCCGAGGCCGTCGCCGAGGATCGACGCAGCAGGACCACCGAGGAGCCAGTCGAGTGGCGGCGTCGCAAAGCGACGGACGCGGACACTACGGCCATGACTTTCGTGGCGGATGCGGTGCTGATGAGACCGGTGGAGACGACCATGGTGACGCGAGCGACGGGGAACAGCGGGACGTCGGTGACGGACGCGGTTTCTGTGGCCATTGCAACGGACTCGAGCCCTTGCGCGATGGTTCGGCGGTGGAACGGCGTCGTGGATCGTCGCCGCCTCCATTGCCTCGACAGAAGGGAAAAAGATCCTGAAGAAAGGCATCTTGCTCACCTTTGTGCTTTTCCTTTCTTCTCTGTTCTTGCTTCTTGAGTGCAATGTGTTGGCCGGATTGCTCTAGCGGAAGAACGAAAGTGGCTGATAACGTGTTAGAAGTAATAGAGAACAGAGTAAAGTAGAGTAGAGAATAAACTCAAATCACTTGTATATTATTGCACTGTTGTTACAGAGGTTTATATATATACAAAGGGATGGCAGTTGCCTCCTTGAAGAGGTGTCTCTTCTAATTTGATTACATAGTTTTATTCTTAACACCTACAACACTCCACCATACTCCTCGCTGCCACTGGTGTCCCCCTCGCCGTCATATACGTCTTCTCGGAGCGCATCCTCATCCTCCTCGGTGAGTCGGAGCGCATCAGAGCGGCGGTGGCAGTCTTCGTCTACGGCCTGATTCCTCAGATCTTCACCTACGCGGCCAACTTCCCCATCCAGAAGTTCCTCCAGGCGCAGAGCATCGTGGCACCCAGCGCCTACATCTCGGCCGCCACGCTGGTGCTCCACCTGGCGCTGAGCTGGCTTGCAGTGTACAAGCTGGACCTGGTTCTGCTGGGCGGGTCGCTTGTGCTGAGTCATCGTTGTGGCCCAGTTCGCGTACATCGTGTTGAGCCCTAGGTGCAGGGACACATGGACCGGGCTCACCACGCGGGCCTTCTCCGGCCTGTGCGGGTTCACCAAGCTGTCCGCCGCGTCGGCGGTGATGCTGTGCCTGGAGACGTGGTATTTTCAGGTGCTGGTGCTCATCGCCGGCCTCCTCGACAACCCCGAGCTCTCCCTCGACTCCCTTTCCATCTAGTAAATTCATTTTTGTTCGAGCTTAATTTGTGCCGACTGCCGAGCAGTTCTTATTTTTTGATTTTTGTTTCTTGGCAGCATGACCATAAATGGATGGGTGTTCATGATCTCGGTCGGGTTCAACGCGGCAGCAAGGTGCGTACTGTGTATGATGTACTTCACGTACAATTATTGTAGGATCGGCATGACAGCTTGATGTGTAATCGACTGTGCTACTGTGTAGTGTTCGGGTGGGCAACGAGCTGGGCGCTGGCAACCCGAGGGCGGCGGCGTTCTCGGTGGTGGTGGTGACGGCGCTGTCGTTCGCGGTGGCGGTGGTGGTGGTCGCCGTCGTGCTGTGCCTCCGCGACCGCGTGAGCTACCTCTTCACCGGCGGCGAGGCCGTGGCGAGAGCGGTGTCCGACCTCCGCCCGCTCCTCGCCGTCACGCTCGTCCTCAACGGCGTCCAGCCCGTCCTCTCCGGTGAGAACCCTATCTCCTCGTGCCATGCATGAGACGTGATGCATGCACGTATACACGAAGAAGCTCATGCATCCGTTCGTGTGCATGTGTGGCGAGTGGCGTCTACATGCAGGTGTGGCCATTGGGTGCGGGTGGCAGGCGTTCGTGGCGTATGTCAACGTCGGCTGCTACTACGTCGTCGGCGTGCCGCTCGGCATTTCCTGGGCTTCTATCTCGGCATGGGCACCAAGGTACGTGATAAGTAAGACCAAGGCATGCAGTTAGGAAAAGACACTAGCTTCTCTCTCTGTGATTCTGTGAATTCGCGACGCTGAGCCAAGTTATGTGCGAACCGCAGGGGATTTGGAGCGGGATGGTGATCGGGGGAACCCTGACGCAGACGCTCATCCTGCTGTGGGTGACCTTCAGAACCGACTGGGACAAGGAGATACTTAATGACGAGTTGACCCGCGCAACTGCATCCGGATCACTACTCACCTCTGGTAATGCCCATTAGAATGCGCTGTTCTTTTGCCTCTGTGTGGTGATTTGCAGGTGGAGAGAAGGCGAGGGCGAGACTGGAGACGTGGGAAGACAAGAAGCAGTCCCTCCTGGAAAATTGATCGATGATGCGTATCACCGGTGAATTTGCTGCTTTTCGACATGATTCAGAACTTGAGATGCCGTCGTCAGGTGTCAAGTCGGTTGCTCAGTGCACAGCTAATTACTTGAGTGAAGTTTTTCGCGCAAGCGAGAGAGAGAGAAAGAGAGAGAGAGCTGCTTTAGTTTGTTCTGAAGTGGAGATCGAATTTGCTTCACACTTGATCGAGTTTTTGTTGGAGTGAGTTGTAATTGTATAGTCTTGTAGGGTCTTACTTGTAGAATGCAGATATTATACGGAGAGAAGAAATGAGAAGAATCGAGAAGGAGAGATGCTCTAGAACTCCTCCCCTTCATCTTGTATATGAGGTTGTATCAAAAATCCAAAGAAGTGAAGTGAAGTTTGGTTGAATTTCTACATGGTATCAGAGCAGGTCGATTCTTGTGCGTCTCGCCTGTGTTCTCGAGCAAATTTGGTCGCCGGAGAGGTGCTCCGTTGCCGGAGTGGTGCAGTGTCGCCGTAGCTGCCATTACTCCACCAACGGCTCCAAAGGCGGCATCAAGCTCACCACGTCCACGGACCTGAGGTGGACTGCCTTGGATTTGTCTTGCTGCTGCTGTCATCAATCTATCTCCACAGTTGCTGCTTCGTGTGCATCAAGCCATTCAGACAAGCTAAGATGGTACGGACTGTATTGTTACTTAGCAGCTCCTTGGGCCAGTCTGTGCAGTGGTGAAGAGTGTTGTTGTGCTTAGTGGTGTTACTAATTACTTGATCGAATTATAATCCAGCCAGTACAGCTTGTTGCAGTAGTACCTTAGGTGTATTCCTATACTGAAAATGACTGGAATGAGTGGGGAAAAGACTGGTGACTCAAGTATAGACAAAATGTACGAGATTTTTAGTAAACTTTTTGAACAGCAGCAACAGCAACTTAGAGCAGTGTCTGAGGCTGTTAAGTATGCATTAGAACCCAATCCAGTAAAATTGTCGGGTCCTAGTAATTATGTGAGTTGGGCACGGCATGCTCAATTAATTTTGAGCTCACATGGTTATGAGTATTTGCTTGTTGAGGAAGATGAAAAACAAGAGTGGTGATAGCTCAGCTAAACAAGTTAATGATAGAGTTTTAGTGTGGCTATTGGGAAGTATGGAACTGATTGTGCGGCAACAGGTCGAGATCATGTCCACTGTGTTTGAGGTGTGGGCAGCTTTGGAAAAATAGTTTGCTGGAAAATCAAACAAAATGTAGGCCACTGGTATTATGGACGAGTTGACTCACCTGAAGCAGGGTACTAAATCGGTGACTGAGTACGCCGGTGAGGTGAAAAAACTCTATAGGGATCTGCATTATTATCATCCTTTCCATCCTGTTGATAAGAAAGACTTGGCTATCCACCATAAATGGTTTGAGTCTCTTGTGGCTAAGCTTTTTCTTGATGGGCTGAATCAAGAGTTTAATCTTCGCCAGTAGCTCATTTTCGCTCAACCATAATGGCCTAGTCTTGATGACATAATTTCCAGTGTCCTTGAGGAAGAAACTAGGTTGGCACAACCTAAGGAAGATGATCTAAAAAGTGGAGATTACCGTGCGGCTTTTGTCAATGCAGCCTCGTCGTGCTTCAAGATCATTCAATAAGATGGACAAGAGCAAGCTCTATTGTGATCATTGTAGAAGGAGTGGTCATACCAAAGACATGTGTTTTGAACTGCATGGTTTTCCGTCTTGGTGGGATAAATGAAGATCTCGGCTAGGGGGAGTTCAGGCAGCAAATAAAAGGCAAGCCAATCATACCACATCCAGGAGGAAGCCACCGGTGGTAGATGTGCAAGCTCTTGAGGAATTTAGTTCCAAGCTCAAACTTTCAGAAGGCTCGTCTTCCTCCCAGGGTCCCTCTAAGGCTGATTCCAGTCTCTTGACCACTAAATCTCAAGGTATGAATTATCATCAGGCCCATACTACCATGACACAAACAAAGTCCTGGATCATTGATACAGGAGCCACAAATCATATGACAGGAGCTTCTGACCTATTAGTAACTTATACTCTTTGTTCAGGTAAGGACAAGGTACGTGTAGCTGATGGATCCATGGCACCTATTGTAGGACGTGGATCCATTAGGTGCACCAAGACATTGTCCTTATCTCCAGTTTTACACGTTCCTAAATTTTCAGTTAACCTCTTGTCAATCAGCTCTATTACTAAATCACTTAATTGTAGAGGTTAGTTTGATCCTACCTGTTGTGCTTTTCAGGAGCTTGGAATAGGGATACTGTTGGGGACTGGGACCGTGCATGATGGCCTATACTACCTCGATGATAGAAGCGATGAAGTTGTTCTCGCATCTTGCCTATCCCCTAGTCAAGAACTTCTACTGCATCATCGCAGGTTTGTGTCATCTTTCCTTTATAGCTTTATCCCATATTTATCCTACTTTGTTCAAGTCATGTCCTAAGGAAACCCTGGTATGTGATGCTTGTGAGCTGGCCAAACATACCAGGGGTTCATATCGTAGTGTTGGTGTAAGGAGTAGCAAACCTTTTGAAATGATTCACTTAGATGTCTGGGGCCCTGTGAGGTCCAGTCTATTTCAGGACACAGATGGTTTGTGACCTTTATTAACTGTTTCAGCCGTTATGCCTGGCTTTATCTTTTAAAGCACAAGAGTGATGTTTTATCTATTTTTGAAGACTTGTGTGCTCTTATAAAAAATCAACATTCAACAACTGTTAAGATTTTACGTTCTGACAGTGGTACTGAGCACATCAACCAGGAATTTAGTCATTTTTTAGCTTCAAATGGCATAGAACACCAAACTACTTGTGTTACTACTCTTGAACAGAATGGCGTTGTAGAACGTAAAACAGAAATTTATTGGAGGTTGTACGATTCACTCATGTTTACAACAAATGTACCTAAGTTTCTTTGGGGTGAGGCAATAAAAACGGCCACATATCTGATAAATCATATGCCTCTTCGTGTCCTAGGTTATAAAACCCCTACTGGGTGCCTTTTAAACTCGAATGTGTTTATAGTTCCTCCAAAGGTTTTCGGGTGTGTCTGTTTCGTGCATGATTATAGGAATTCTGTTGGAAAATTAGATCCACATGCCATCAAATGTGTGTTTGTAGGCTATTCTCCTTCCCAAAAGGGGTATCGATGTTGGTGTCCCTCAGAGCGTAGATTCTTTGTGAGCATGGATGTAACCTTCCGTGAGCATGAGTCATATTATGGGTCAACAAGTGACACTAATATTACTTTGGCACCACCTGAAGTGCAACAAGAAGGGGAGCATGATATTCCAGCTTCAGTTCTTGTTCTAACTTCAGGTGTTTTTCTAAATGATATCAATGTTCAAAATCAGGGGGAGGAGCAAAATGATGATGATGGGGACCTCAGTCAAGATGATACAAGGGATGTGACAGGAACTTCATCACTTCCACTACAAGGAACAGAGTCTCCCATGCATGAGGACCCAGGTACTAATAATTCTCCTAGTTCTATAGCTCCTATTAGCACTACAGGGCAGAGTGATAATCAACCATCTACTCTTCCTTCAAAAAATAATCTACCTATTGCCTTGAGAAAGTCAACCAGAACTCGAAATACTCCAGGGTATCTTAAAGATTTTGTTGGGTACAAACATGACATAGCCAATTTTGTTTCTTATAAAACACTATAGTCTATCTTTCAGAAGTTTCATTGCCTCCCTAGATTCTGTTTCCATACCATCACAATGGAAAATAGCTGTAGAGGATCCAAAGTGGAAGGAAGCCATGCTTGATAAGATGAGAGCCTTGGAAAAAAATAAAACTTGGGAGCTCATGGATCTACCACCAGGTAAGCAACCTGTAGGATCTAAATGGGTTTTTACTGTTAAACATACTCCAGAGGGTAAAGTAGATAGATATAAAGCTCGCCTAGTAGCTAAGGGGTACACACAATCTTATGGGATTGACTATGAAGAAACCTTTGCACCTATTGCAAAGATGAATTCAGTCAGGACACTTATATCTTGTGCAGTAAATCTTAACTGGGATATCTACCAGATGGATGTAAAAAATGCCTTCCTTCGTGGAGACCTCCAAGAGGAAGTGCATATGCATATTCCACCTGGTTGTGAGTCAAGCCAAACTACTAGTAAAGTGTTGCGTCTATGTCGATCATTGTATGGCTTGAAACAGTCACCACAAGCCTTGTTTGATCGGTTTAGACAAGCCATGTTAAAAAGGGGCTACCATCATAGCAATGTTGATCATACATTGTTCTATCAACATGTTAATGATAAGGTTGCAATATTGATAGTATATGTTGATGACATTGTGATTACATGTGATGACCCGCAAGAGATTGCAAATCTGAAGCAGTATCTTGCACAGGAGTTTGAAGTGAATGATCTAGGCCATCTAAGGTATTTTCTTGGTATAGAGGTCTCACGGGGAACAAAGGGCATATTTCTATCACAAAGGAAATATATCCTAGACTTACTTAAGGAAACTGGTATGCATGGACCACTACCTACAGTGACGATGACATGGCACCCGGGTATTATCAAGGAGGACGAATCCGGCCCTCTGGCCACAGGGCGGGCTGGGCCGACTACTCGGAGTCCGACTTCTACATGGGGGCGCCTCATCAACGTGGAGTACAAGACATGGACTAATACCTGCCCGACATACCCTGAATCTGTTGTAACTAATTAGGAAACCAATCTGTTAACCGATTCGGACTCTTGTAGCCCTACCCTGGTCGCCTATATAAGGCCTAGTAGGGGACCTCCGATGGGTAAGCCTTTAAGCTCTTTATTCATAGACAATCTCCATTGTTCCATAGCTCAAGCCACCTCGAGATCGATTCTCCAGGGCTTGCAGCACTCGGGATTCAAGCTATACTAACCACCAAACACAGGACGTAGGGTATTACCTCTCCGCGAGGGCCTGAACCTGTCTAAATCATGTCTCCCATATGCACCCATCCTGATTTGCTGTGCTCACACCGCCCCATATTCAGTATTGCCGGAATAATACTCCGACAGTTGGCACGCCAGGTAGGGGAGGTGCGCATAGATCCATCTACACGAATCTGGATGGGTTTCATCAGCAACAACGACGTTTTGACCCCGGGAAGTGTCATGAGATTCATTTCATGGACGCTACTCCGGACCCTGGACAGCTTTTCCAATTTGAAAAGTTGAACTTCATCGTCGACAAGGTTGGCAAACTCCATCTCTGCTACTTGGCAGCACGTCGATCAGCAGAGGCATGGACTCGCCCCTGAATCCGCGCCTTCGGCTCCTCTCCCCAGGGACGAGGTTACGCCGAAGTCAGATCTCCTGTCCGCATACAGGTTCACACCCGTCAAACAGAGATCCCGACTGGTGGGCGCCATCGATTCTCTCCTCCCCGTCCTCGAGTATAACTCGGACGAGTACGAGAGCTCCGGCAGTCACCACCCGTCCCGGGAGGTCTTCATGGCCAACCCTGATTCGCAAGACGATGGTGATGGCCGACCAGTCCCCATCGTGGAACAAACGTCGGCTGAGCTTGAAGCGACTCGACTTCGTCTCCTTGCCAAGGAGGAGGAGTTGATTGAGCAACAGACCAGGCTCGCTCGCCAGTGCGACGAACAACGGTGCAATGACGACATGAGGGCTCGAGGACGCCAAGTCCATAACGAGTTCCGCATGCGTGAAAGGGACGGAGTCCCAATATTCCCGCTTTCGAGTCACAACATCGTCACGGCCATGATGGCGGCACGTGCCATTGAAATCCCCGAGGGCACCCCAGGACACGACGAACTTCGGCGACTCCGCGTCCTGCTAGAGGAAACCGCCCTTCAGCAGGCCGAAGCCTCAGGGGACCGCGCGGGCTGTTCAGCAGGTGCTAGGAGTCGGCGCTCTACCCCTCCGAGATGTCCGCCCCACCATGGGTGGTCGCTATGCAAGTCCCAACCGTCGACAGCCGGCCGGAGCAGTTCACGAGCGACTCGAGCCCAATCGTGATGCCCGGGGGACCATAGCCGCACGAAGCCACGCCCGTCAGGATGCGGACAAAAACACTCGTCGAGCCGCGCCGGTCCATAGCCGACTCGGACCGGATCAGAATGCACGGAACCCCCGCAGACGTTGGAAGGAGCGCCCATCGAGGTCCCGAGAGAGACGACCGTGGCAGCCGCCACAACGACAGTGGCGCCACCAGCCACGGCCATTCGCTGATCTCCTCCGGCATGGGGTATGCGGGCCCGAAAACATTCAGCACCCGTATCCGCAGCGTCATCTTCCTGCCGTGATTCCGAGTCACCGGCATCGACAAATACATGAGTGAAACTCGACCAGACATTTGGCTGGCTGACTATCACACGGCGTGCAGGACCAATGGGGGCAACGACTACGTCGCGATCCATTATCTGCCACTGTTTTTAGCTGACTCAGCTCGAGCCTGGTTCACCAGCTTACCTCCAGGTTGTATCCAGTCATGGAGTGACCTCGAGACCCTCTTCGTGAACAACTTCCAGGGCACTTACAACTGGCCCGGGAATGCGTGGGATCTTCACAGTTGTACCCAAGAGGTGGATGAGACTCTCCGAGAGTACATCCAGCGTTTCTCCAAGAAGAAGAATTCTCTATCTGAGGTTCGAGAGGGTGACGTCATCACCGCCTTCTCCAAGGGAGTTCGAAGCACCGACCTCATCCACAAGATAGCGCGCAAGAACCCCCAGACTACGCGCGAGCTCTTCGATATCGCCAATAACTTCGCCACCGGCGAAGAGGCCATCCGCAGTGCTACCAGAGACGATAAGGGCAGGAGCAAGGGCAAGGCGCCCGAATCCCCAATCGGGACGCTCACCCCGAGTCGTCCAGAAAGAAGCACCGAAAGCGCAAAGGCGGAGATCTCGTTGCTGCAGCCGAGCGTGCCCCGCCGCGTCGTCCTCAGTGCACCAACGCGACTTTCGAAGAAATGATGGGTCAGCCGTGTCATTTTCATGGACCCAAGTCCAACCACCTGACCCACGACTGCAACCTCTTGAAGAATTTGAATAAGCCCTACATCCCCAATCGGAGCAAAAAAGAGCCCCCTCAGGACGAAGGTGACGAATTCCCAAAAGAGACCGCTTGTCTGATAATCTTTGGCGGACCCAACGGCTACGAGTCCAAGCGTCGCTAGAAGATCACAGGCCGAGAGGTCAACGCAGTGGAACCGGCCGTGCCCAAGTACCTGCGATGGTCTGAGTCCGTGATTTCCTTCGGCCGCTCGGATCACCCCGACTACATTCCTCATCCGGGACGATTCCCCTTGGTGGTGGACCCGATCGTCTGCGATGTCCGCCTCACCAAGGTCCTCATGGATGGTGAGAGTGGTCTTAACATCCTCTACGTCAAAACTCTTGACGACATGAAGATCTCGCGCTCCGAGATCAAGCCGACTGGTGCCCCCTTCCATGGGGTGGTACCCGGCAAGATGGTGAGTCCACTCGGGTAGGTCAGCCTGCCCGTCACTTTTGGTACTCCCGACAACTTCCGGACCGAGACCCTCACCTTTGAGGTCGTCGATTTCCCAGGATCGTATCACGCCATCCTGGGGCGTCCCTGCTACGCCAAATTCATGGTTGTCCCCAGTTATGTCTATCTGAAGCTCAAGATGCCGGGCTCCCACGGGGTAATAACAGTGCAAAGCAGTTTCCAGCATGCATACACATGCGACCTGGAAAATTGCAACCTCGTCGCGGCTCAAATCGCTGAGGCCGAGCTTAGCAACCTCAAGTCGGCTGTGGTTGAGGAAGCACCCCCGGCTAAGAAAGCTTCAGCATCGACATCGTTCCAGTCGGCGCGGGACACCAAGTCGATCCAGCCCGACCCCGAAGACTCCTCCAAGACGACGCAGATCAGGACTGCGCTCAGCGACAAATAGGAAAGCGCGCTCGTCAGCTTCCTCCAGGACAACCGGGATATCTTCGCATGGACATCTTCCGACATGCCCGGAGTTCCAAGGGAGGCTGCCGAGCACTCTCTGAACGTTCGGCCGGATATTAAGCCGGTCAAGCAGCGCTTACGCCGCTTCGCTGAGGATAGACGTCAGGCAATAGAAGAAGAAATAGCCAAGCTTCTAGCAGCTGGCTTCATTAGAGAAGTGTATCATCCCGACTGATTAGCGAACCCAGTCCTTGTTCGCAAAAAGAATGGAAAGTGGAGGATGTGTGTTGATTATACTAGCCTTAACAAGGCATGCCCCAAAGATCCTTTCACTCTTCCTCGCATCGACCAAGTGATCGATTCCACAGCTGGGTGCGAAATTTTGTGTTTTCTCAATGCTTACTCGGGCTATCACTAGATCAAGATGAAGGAGGATGACGAGGTCAAGACGTCTTTCATCACTCCATTTAGCACTTTTTGCTACGTCTCCATGCCCTTCGGCCTCAAGAACGCAAGCGCTACGTACCAACGGTGCATCCAGCGTTGCCTTCAGTCGCAGATCGGCCGGAACGTACAAGCCTACGTCGATGATGTGGTGATCAAGTCCCAGAAAAGAGAAGACCTCCTAAGTGACTTGGGAGAAACCTTCTCCAACCTTAGGAGATTCAGCATGAAGCTCAACCTCGAAAAATGTGTGTTCGGGGTCCCTTCGGGCAAGCTACTCGGTTTCATCGTTTCCGAATGAGGAATCGAAGTCAACCCGGAGAAGATCGACACCATCGTCAAGATGGGTCATCCAAAGAGCCTCAAAGATGTCCAACGGCTGACCGGGTGCATGGCAGCTCTCAGTCGGTTCATTTCCCGACTCGGCGAGAAGGCCATGCCCCTCTACAGGCTCATGAAGAAGTCGAAAACCTTCACTTGGACATCCGAGGCCCAGGATGCCCTCGACGGCTTGAAGAAGTTCTTAACCACCCCCGGTGCTAGCATCCCCAATGCCCAACGAGCCGCAGCTTCTTTATGTCGCAGCAACTACTGAAGTAGTTAGTACCGTCTTGGTTGTGGAACGCTCCGAGCCCGGCCACATCCAGAAGGTCCAGCGCCCGGTCTACTTCATCAGTGAAGTTCTTTCCGAGTCCAAGGCGCGGTACCCTCAGATCCAGAAGATCATCTATGCGGTGTTCATAACATCACGAAAGCTAGTCCACTACTTCCAAAGACACCCCATTACGGTGGTTAGCTCCTTCCCGATCGCTGACGTCATCAACAATCGCGACGCCACGGGTAGGACTGCCAAGTGGGCGATTGAACTAATGGCCTTCAGCATAGTTTATGCCCCCGCACGGCCATTAAGTCCCAGGCTCTTGCCGACTTCATGGCCGAGTGGACAGAAGTCCAATCTCCTCCATCCGTCATCGACCTCGAGCACTGGACACTCTACTTCGACGGCTCTCTAATACTTCAGGGCGCGGGGGCTGGTGTCGTGCTCATATCTCCCAAAGGCGAGCGTTTCAAGTACGTACTACAGATCCACTTCCCGGCATCTAACAATGTTGCCGAGTACGAAGCTTTGCTTCATGGTCTTCGACTTGCCGCTTCACTCGGGATTCGTCGCCTCCTGGCCCACGGAGACTCCGAACTGGTGGTCCAGCAGGTCATGAAGGACTGGTCATGCAGAGACCCCTCCATGGAAGCTTACTGTCAAGAAATGCACAAGCTCGAAGCCAAGTTCGACGGTCTCAAAATTACCCATGTCCTACGCCGAGACAACGAGGCCGCGGATGCACTCGACAAGCTGGGTCCAGTCGGGACGTCGTCCCGACTGGAGTTTTCCTCCAGGAGTTGCATACCCCCTCCATCAAGGCAGATACGGCATCCGGGGCCGAAGAACAGCAAGTCCAGGAACACGACGCCACTCAGCAGCCCTCGCCAGAGGTCCTGATCGTCACTCCCGACTGGACAACACCTTTCCTCGATCACCTCCTACGGGATGCCCTCCCGCCGAACCAGACCGAGGCGCGCCGCATCGCGCGACGTGCCAAGGCCTTCATCATCATCGATGGCGAACTTTACACAAAGAGCACCTCCGGGATCCTCCAGCGGTGCATATCCCAAGATCAAGGAAAGCAACTGTTGTACGATATCCACTCGGGAGTGTGCGAACACCATGCGGCGCCCAAGTCGCTAGTCGGGAAAGCCTTCCGACAAGGTTTCTACTGGCCAACCGCCGTATCAGATGCCGAACACATCGTCCGCACCTGCGAGGAATGCCAGTACTTCGCCCGGCAGACACACTTGCCGGCTCAGGCCCTTCAAACTATCCCGATCACCTGGCCCTTCGCGGTCTGGGGTCTGGACATGGTTGGTCCCCTCAAGAAGGCTCCCGAGGGCTTTACACACCTTTTTGTCGCAGTCGACAAGTTCACCAAATGGATAGAAGCCAAGCCGGTGGCCACGATAACTGCAGAAAAGGCCATCGAATTCTTTCAGGACATTATCTTTCGTTTTGGCGTGCCCAACAGCATTATCACAGATAACGGCACCCAGTTCACTGGGCGAGCTTTTCTCCAATTCTGCGACGATTGCAACATCAGCCTTGCCTTCGCCGCCGTGGCACACCCCACGCACCAATAGGCAAGTCGAGCGGTCCAATGGTCTGATCATGCAAGGCCTCAAGCCTCGGATCTTCCAGCGACTGAACAAATTCGTAGGCAAATGGGCAGCCGAGTTACCTTCAGTACTTTGGAGCCTACGGACTACGCCCAACCGGTCAACCGGTTATACACCTTTCTTCATGGTCTACGGAGCCGAGGCCGTCCTCCCGACTAACTTAGAATACGGCTCCTCACGCGTCCGCACCTTCAACGAGGCCGAGTCAGAGGAAGCAAGACAAGACGCTCTCGACCAACTCGAAGAAGCACGCGAAGTTGCGCTCCTCCGGTCGGCTAAGTACCAACAGGGCCTACGACGCTACCACAGCCGGCACGTACGTGGCCGCTCGTTCAACGTTGGTGACCTGGTTCTACACCGAGTCCAGTCCAGCAAAGAGCAGCACAAACTTTCACCGCCATGGGAGGGTCCATACATAGTCGCTGAGGTGCTACGCCCGGGGGCTTACCGGTTGAAGGACAGCGACGGCAACGTCTTCACCAACGCATGGAACATTGAACAGTTACGTCATTTCTAAGCTTAAACCCTTTTTCCTGATATCTCGGAAACATGAATAAAAAGACTTCTTTCGCTCCACTTGAAACAAGTTCCTTCTCCCGACTGACCCGCTACGCCTGTTCGTAGCGGGCACTCGGCAACTACACGGTTTTCCCCCGTACTCGTGAACCATTTTAGTACTGTGTATATAATCCGACGTTAACTCTTCGACTCCAACCACTGGTTTATGCCGCAACCTTATGCTACACGGGACGCACGCCCACGGCTAATCCCTACGCAAAGGAGGCTACGACGGGTTGGCGAAGAGCAGAAACGACGAATAAACATACACACGAACAAAGTTTGTTCATGACTAAAATAACATTACTTGCATATTGCAGTAGTCAGTACAAAAGTCACTCGGCATCCCCGAGCGCATGCAAAAATCACTTGGCATCCCCGAGTTCTTACAAAAGTTACTCGACACCCCCGAGCAGTTCACAACTACTTCTAATTTCTACAGGCCCGCGCGATCCATAAGGGAGTTCGTCGTAGACTCAACGATACTCATCATCACCGGAACATCTTCGTCCGGGACGTCTGCAGTGTACCCCTCCCCGATCGCCTACATGTCCAGCAGCGGATAGTGGGACCGCGCCACCACCAGAGCTATGGTGGCCCCCGTCCGCGCAGCTTCCGACTCCAGCTTCTTCAGCTGGTCAGGCGCTTGCTTCAGGCACTCCGCGACCGCCTCTACGGAGTCCGGTGCCGGTTCCTCTTCCCAGATGGCGCCGCACGCTACCCGTCCCGCCATCAGCAACGACTCGGCCATCCCACGGGCCTTTGCGAGGCGCGCTTTAAACTCTACAACGGCAAAACACAACTGTGAGCAAAAAAGACCAACGGGCCCTGACAAGCTCCAAGCCTGAGTCAGAAAGCTCACCAGCTTCGGCGTCTGCGGCTCCCCTCTTCGCCGCTTCGGCAGCCACCATCGAGTTGGCGGCCCCCTTGGACATCGACTCAGCCGTCTTCTGAGCATCCCGTAAACTGCCATCCAGCATGTTTGCCCTGCACTCGAGATGCTCCGCGCGGGCTTTCTCAGCCGAGAGCATCTCCTGGAGCTTGCCGGCATGGTCCTTGGCGGCGTCGAGCTCCCGGGCGCGGGCCTTCACCTCCTCGAGCTCCGCCCTAAGCTTCACGGCCTCATCTTCGGCGGCTGCAGAAGACAGCGCATCAGTATGACAAAAGGCGAAAAGAGCGACAAGCGCTAGTCGGATCCCTCACCTTTGGTTCAAGCGATCTCCTGGGAAAGGCCCGCCTGCAAAGCGGTAATTTCCGCCCCGCGCTTGCGGGCCATGTCCTCCGCCGCCTGCCGGCTCGCAGCCAGCTTGTCCCACTCGGCCTTCCGCAGGTCAAGTCGGTCAAGGACCGGCAGCCGGTCCTGGAGGAAGGCGGTCTTGTCTTGCGACCGTCGATTCAGACTCTACAAAAAGAAGACGCAAAAGTTAGGCCACCCGGAAAGGTTATCAAGACCCTCCACTCGGTCCCAAGGACCCAGAGGAGGCTCAGGGGCCACACCCTCCGGGTGCACTGTTCGTGCACCCAGAGTCAAACCTACAAGGAAAGCAAAATAAACCCTCCGCCCGACTATCCTAGTCGAACGCAGGCTCGGGGGCTACACCCTCTGGGTGCACTGTCCGTGCACCCAGAGTGAAAACTACAAAAATGCTCAGGGTCCTGCGCCCGACTACCTTAGCCGGGCAGAGGCCCGGGGGCTACTCCCTACAGACACACTCCTCGAAAGCAGAGGTGACTCAACTGCATCAACGGGCGCAACCTGCCGTTCAGCAGGCTGGCTCCCTCCTTCACCGTCTTCAGCAAAGCCGGAAGCATCTCGCCGAGTTGAGTCGTGACGTCAGTCTCGTCGTTCCATTCCTCCTCCTCCCGGACGTCATCGATCTCCCGGATGGTTATAGTCGGCCGCCACGGGTCCGATTGCCGGACCCGGAGCGGCCAGAGCGCCAGCTCGGAGGACGGCTGGGGAGGCGGAGCAGCGCTGAACTCCTCCATCGACGGGGACAAGTTGAGATTGCCCCCACGGTCCTGTGGGGCGGCCCCAGCCGACTCGGGACCTGCTCCTCCCGCCGTCTCCGAGCCCCGGCCGGCGTCCGCAGGCGCGCCCTGAGCCGACACTCCGGCGGAGGGCTCCTCTCCCCGAGGAGCGGCAGGCGAGGCGGGCTGCGCGCTAGGTCGCTCAGGAGACGGCCGGGGAGGCGAGGACGTGGCCACATGCGGAGGCGACGAGGGCCGGGCGTCCGACCCCGGTGGACCCCCACTTCGGCTGGACCCCGGGGCGCTCGATGGAGCCTTTGGAATGTCTCCCGCCCTCTACGCCCTGCAAAAAGAAAGTCAGACCTGTCAATATTCAAAAAACACAAATGAACAAGCAGTCGCCGAGACACTTACTTGGTCGATCGAGGGACGGGAACGCGCTTCTTAGGCCCCAAGGCTCGCCGCCCGGACGCGGCAGGAGCCGGGGCCGCCGAGGTTCTCGATCTACCTTGCGCCCCGAAGGCGGTGTCGACATCTCTCTTCTCCCCCCGGCTGGGGGGAACGTCGTCTTCGGCCGCCCGAGGAGTTTCACTCGGGGCGGCGGCCGGCGCCACCGGGTCGGGGCCAGCGGAGGAGCCGTCTTGCTCCGCTGGGGCAGTCCCCGTGGCGGGCGGAGCCACCGAGTCAGGATGGGGGGGCGGAGCCACCCTGCCCCGATGAAGCGATGCCCGTCGCGGCGGGCGTCGGACCGGCGGTGGAGCCGCCCTGTCCCCTTGGGGTAGGACCCGCCGGCGGCCTTCGCCTCTTAACGCGGAGGGGAACGTCATCGTCATCCTCGTCCTCCTCCGGGACCGGCGTGCTCGGCGGGGGAGGGCGGGGTGCCGCGGTTGCCGGTGCCTTCCCCTTAGAAGGTCCGGCGCCCTTCGAGGACCCGGCCCCCTTTGAAGAGCCGGCGCCGGAAGAAGACGCCCCGGCCGTCCCTTGCAGTGGCGGCCCGCCGCTCGGGACATCAGCGTACCGCGGCTGGTTCCATATCTCATCCTCCGGGAGGGAAGCGTTGGAACAGAAGCCGAACAAAACCTGCAAAGATAAAACCCCGAGTGAGACTCGGCGAAGAACTAAGAGAAAATGGTCAGGGTATCAGTTACTCCCCTAACTCAGCGGGTTTGCCCGGCTGAAGGGCGGCGGCCGTCCAGAGAAGTCCAGACTTGTCCCTTGAGCCAGGAGTTCTCGAGCCGGCTCTGGACTTCACCCTCCGTGAGCCCTTCGGCGGACTCCTGAGTCGCGTTGTCTTCGCCGGTATATTCGAATATGGGGTGCGCCCGAAGCTTCGCAGGCTGCACCCGCCACCGCACGAAGGTCGCAACGACGACCGTCCCGGTGACTCCGGACTGCATCGCCTCGGTGAGCTGCGCCATCAAGACAGCAATGCTGTCCTGTTCCCAGTCGAGCGGTGGCTCCGACCAGCTCGGCTTGACCTCCGGCAGATGGCCCGAGAAGGCTGGAAGCGACGGGTCGGGGTTGGCGCAGTAGAACCAGTTGGCATGCCAGCCCTTGTTCGAGGACTGCATCGGCGGGGCCGGGTAGCTCTTCGCCGCCCCGGACCTAAGCTGGAACCCGGCGCCTCCCACCACAGCCGGTTATCTCTGCTCGGCTGCGGCTTCACCATAAACAGGTGCTTCCACAGGGCGAAGTGCGGTCGGATGCCAGGGTAGTACTCGCACAGCGTCATAAAGCACGCGACGTGGAGCATGCTATTGGGGTTGAGGTTGTGGAGCTCCAGCCAGCAGAAGTATAGCAGCCCCTGCAGAAATGGGTGGACCGGCACCGAGAACCCCTGCTCGAAGAAGGAGCTGTGGACGACCAGCTCGCCGGTGTTCGGAGTGGGGACGATTTCCCCTGCAGCGGCGCGCCGCTCGACCAGCTCCCTTGGCGGCAGCAATCCCAGCCGCACGGGGGTTTCTAGCCGCGCCTCCGTCGCTGTCGACTTCATCCACGGGGCCATCGGATCAGCGGGCGAATCTCCTTCACTCAGCAGCTTCCACACCAAAGCGTCTTCCTCGGCTTCGGTCGGATCAGCTTCCCAATGCGGGGCGATTTGGGTGAAAGGAAGACGAAGGGTCGGGCGCAAAAGGAATGAGAATGCGTTTGAAGGCGTGAACCGATCACGCGACCTCTTCGGAATATAAAGGGGAACGAATTGGGCGGTTCGGCTTCCCCACGTCCGCACGCACCCGAATTCACCGCGCCCACGATGCGCCCTTTCAGATTCCACTACACGCTTCGGACGGGCCACGTCGCGCTTCTTCCGCACCCACGACTTAACGGCGCCACGTTTCGTGCAGCTTAATTAAGAGGGGATCCGACGGTTGGCCTTCTGGGGTTAATGGCCGTTCGGAATATACCCCTACAAACAGCAACCACAACGTGTTTCCCGCAAACCACCAACCGGTTACCGGCAGAATCGGGACCGGGCGTCACGGTTGTGAAGGGTTTCAGTGGTTAGCCTCAAGCAGGAACACAATCACCTGAATACACCCGAGTGAAGGGTAGTACTGGCGTGCCTTCCGTGGGCCACAAGTCGGATGCCGAGCAACTCGGAGCTACCGGATTCTCCACCTGGACCTACCGAGAACGCGATTTTCGGAGGCTCCGGGATCCGGAATTTCCGGATTCAGTGGAATGACTCGGTGTAAGGCTTCGTCACTCGGGAACCTATGCGCCATGGCTTGTTTCTTTGGTTCTGGCGTGAATTTTGAAGGCATTCCTTCAGGGGACACTAGCTGGCCTTAATCCACTCGGGAAGGCCGGGTGCTACTCGAAAATTCAGTCGGGATTCATGGTACGCCCCACGCTGGGCTATCAGCCGGTCTCTGTCCATCAGGATGGATCGGGTACCACCAGAGCTACCCACTATTAGCTCACCCGCCATAATATTCCTACCTTACAGGTGAATGTTACTCGGCTTTTTATTTGTCTTTTCCACAGGGGTTCTGTCAGTCCTTCGCGATCTCCCTGCAAGCAGAAGTCACTCGGGAAGCTTGACCAGAAGTGAAGACCGATAGCAGTCAGATCGTGAAAGACTCGGGGGCTACTGACGATGACATGGCACCCGGGTATCATCAAGGAGGACGAATTCGGCCCTCTGGCCACAGGGCGGGCTGGGCCGACTACTCGGAGTCCGACTTCTACACGGGGGCGCCTCATCAACGTGGAGTACAAGACATGGACTAATACCTGCCCGGCATACCCTGAATCTGTTGTAACTAATTAGGAAACCAATCTGTTAACCGATTCGGACTCTTGTAGCCCTACCCCGGTCGCCTATATAAGGCCTAGTAGGGGACCTCCGATGGGTAAGCATTTAAGCTCTTTAGTCATAGACAATCTCCATTGTTCCATAGCTCAAGCCACCTCGAGATCGATTCTCCAGGGCTTGTAGCACTCGGGATTCAAGCTATACTAGCCACCAAACACAGGACGTAGGGTATTACCTCTCCGCGAGGGCCTGAACCTGTCTAAATCCTGTCTCCCGTGTGCGCCCATCTTGATTTGCTGTGCTCACACCGCCCCATATTCAGTATTGCCGGAATAATACTCCGACATACAGCTACACCGATTGAGCAGAATCATTGGTTAAGCTGTGATGCTAGAGCCCCTGTTGATAGGGAGCGTTACCAAAGGCTAGTAGGGAGATTAATTTATTTGTCCCATACTCGTCCAGACATAGCCTTTGCTGTAAGTGTCGTGAGTCAATTTATGCATGATCCAAAGACAGCCCACTTGGAAGCTGTGCATAGAATCCTAAGGTATCTGAAAGGATGCCCAGGAAAGGGTCTTTTATACACGAAACAAGGGAATCTATAGGTTGAATGTTATACTGATGCTGATTGGGCAAGTTCTTTGGAAGATCGAAGATCAACATCAGGGTATTGTGCAATCATTGGAGGAAACCTGGTCTCATGGCGCAGCAAGAAGCAAAGCGTGGTAGCTCGATCAACTGCAGAAGCTAAATTCAGATCCATGGCCCAAGGTATATGTGAACTACTATGGTTAAGAATCCTTCTGACTGAGCTTAAACTGTTTAAGTGTGAGCCTCTAAGGCTTTATTGCGATAATAAGGCTGCTATTGATATTGCCAACAATCCTATCCAACATGTCAGAACCAAACATGTTGAAATTGATAGACATTTTATCAAGAAAAAGTTGGATAGAGGAATAATATGTTTGCCTTATGTTACCTCAGCTAGTCAAGTAGCATATGTTCTTATGAAAGGGTTACCTGAAAAATTATTCTCTACTTTTTTAGCAAGATGGGTCTATATGATATATTTGCCCCATCTTGAGGGGGGGTGTTGGAGTGAGTTGTAATTGTATAGTCTTGTAGGGTCTTACTTGTAGAATGCAGATATTATACAGAGAGAAGAAAGGAGAAGAATCGAGAAGGAGAGATGCTCCAGAACTCCTCCTCCCCTTCATCTTGTATATGAGGTTGTATCAAAAATCCAAAGAAGTGAAGTGAAGTTTGGTTGAATTTCTACAGTTTTCTCCTGTTTGGTCGACGCGAGCTTTTTTTGATTTCCCCCCTTATTTTGCACGTGGGCAGCCCTATCCATATAACCCTGCTATTTTTTTTATCAAATCTTAAGCTTAAGTGGATCCTAGATGTCAGCGGGGCGGGCAGAGCGCCCGATCAGCCGTCTCTCTCTCTTTGTGATCCTACTTAAATGGGTTAATCTGGTATAAAATTTCACATGCAGTATCTTTTTATCTATGCGGCATCATATACAACATTTAACACTTACTGCAAAAATAAAATAGGAAAAATACAATATTTTGGATAAACACATAAAACAAACTTTTCATGCTTACGCAACAAATCCAAATCCAAATGTAACAAATCATTAAAAATGATTACGGCATATATAGATATAATATCAAAAAATAACTTATGCAACTTACAAAAATCATATATGAAGCATGCAAAAACATGTGCAAACAAAAAGCCATAACACATTGCAACAAATCATTCGATAGTATGCAACCAAACTCAACTACTACTGAGATAGAAAAACAACTGCTGCAACATCAAATTTAGATATACTGGAACTTGGCCCATATAAATAATTCCTAGATAAATATCAAAGACACATTAAATTGCAAGACATGTGTAAAATGTTAGTGGAGGTGGAAGGAAGTTGTGTATGATACCTCCTTGTAGCATGACTAGGGACACGTGTGTGTGTCATGTCTAGGTTAGGCATACCCGAGATTTTGCAGTTATGTTTTGCCGGTGCAGGTAAATGAAACAGTCAAGCGTTATCGCGGGAGTTAATATGTAACGAATAGTGAAGCGTTTCTAGCTTAAACTAAAATGCGTAACTGATGAGTTATTATGACATTAGAAACATGTAACTGATGAGTTATTATGATTGTTGCTATATGTAACTCCTCCGTTAACCTTTGACAGACCTCGTCATGGGCTATATAAGTAGATTCAAACCCTAACCAGAACACTACAATACTCTCCATTTCTCTACGCATTGCCTCGCTCCTTTATTCTATGCTGCTTCCAGGTTACTCCGTCTCGTCACGTCAGTGTGCACCTATGGACGGGAGAGCAGGCCTCTGAAACCGTTCATCTCTTGTGAGCTTGCACTGAGTGGGGACGAAAAAAGGTTTTTGGGGAGCATTCTACACGACTGCTCACTGGTTCAAGACGTCTTCAGGACCTCCTCTACGTTGTTCAACGCCTCCTCTATGACATCAGGCCTCCTCTATGACGTCTAGGACCTCATCTCTTTGTTTGGGACCTCTTCTACATCTTCATCCACAATGTCAGCTACATCACTACATCATGGCACCATCTTCTTTCAATAATGGGTATGTCTAGCTAATCATGTTGATCATTTTTTTGTTGATAGTAGTCATGTTAGCATGTACATGTGAGATATATATGCGATATTCCTGCTTAGTAGTTGTTCTCATGCCTAGTCTGTACATGTAATGCTCGTTGATCGATATTGCAATAATCTCTGTCATGTTATATTTCTAAATTAAAATAAACATAAAAGTGTTAATTATTCCAACAATCCAAAAACCTTATATTAGACACTTAGGTTTTACTATGGCTGGATTTGTCAAAGCATTGAAGACAGGCAAGTTTACAATGTGCATTTTAAGAGATGGCAGATCAAAGTCACTGTATGGTTGACGGCTATGAACGTCTATTGGGTAGCAGCGAGCAAACCTGAAGGAACCCTTACCTTTGTGGAGGAGAAGTCATTTGAGGATACCACCACGCTCTTTGTAGGAGCCGTTCTTAGCGTACTTGTTGATTGCCTTTTCGATGTATATATACACATGAGAGACACGAAGGAATAGTGGGATGCACTCGAAGCTAAGTTCGATATATCGTACATATGCAGTGAGATGTATATCATGCAGCAATATCATGACTACAAAATGGTCGATGACCATTCTATGGCCGAACAAGCTCATGAGATACAATTTATTATTGAAGGAACTCGAACTCCTCTAATGTGCATTACCCAACAAGTTTGTGGCTGGGGACATTATTGCCAAATTGCCTCCCTCATTGAGGAATTTTGCCACAATTCGGAAATGCAAGAGACAAGAAATCTCTGTTGAGAACTTGAGAGCATCTCTTGACATTGAGGACAAAGCTCAAGTGAATAATGTGCAATTTAAAGGAGGCTAAGGACAGTCCAGCGCCAACATGGTGCAATAGCATGGTCGTAGCAAGCTCAAAGGGAAGAACAAGGTCAATAACACCACCAACTACAAGAAGAAGAAGAAGAATACAAGGAACAAGGCAGACAAACCTTGCTTCGTGTGTAGTAAACTTGGCCATTGGACTACGGATTGCAAAAACCACAAAGAAAGAAAGGTTCAGCCGGGACAGAACTCCAAATCTATTAATGTGACTATTGATAATACCAAAGTAGGGAACACTAGGTATGGTAATTTACCCATTGTTCTTTCGGTTTTTCAGTTTACCGTTGGTGGATTGACATCGAGGTTAATATAAATGTGTGTGCTAATGTCTCATTGTTTTCTTCGTATCAGGTCACTCAGGCTTCTTCTGTCCTGATGAGGAATGGGTCACATGCTTCTGATCATGGTGTTGGCACGATGGATCAAAAGTTTACTTCTGAAAAGATCATACGGCTGAAGAACATGCAGCATGTCCTTTCCATAAATAAAACTCTTGTCACTGGTTCCCTTCACTATAAAGATGGGTTCATGTAACATCCTAATTTTTAGAACTTTTTAAAAATCTTTTATTCAAAATCAGGGATAGAAAATTTTGTTGTTTATTCTCGAATTAATTAAAACTTAATTGTAATTTCATAAATTAAACCCGAGTTAATTTGAATTAATCCAATATGAATTTGATTTGCTTTTCAATTTGGATTTTATTTTGTTTTGTTTTAGCATATTAAAATATATCTCCTGGATTTTTCTCAGAATTTCCGGACTTCGTTTGGTATTTAATCTCGTTGTGTTGTTCTTTTATTTTTTATTTTATTTTTCTAAAAAATAAAGTCTCTTTTTATTTTTCTCCTCCATTCTTTGGCCGCGCCGTCCTAGCCCATCTCCACCTAGCGCCACCACCCCTTTGCCTCTCCCACGGTGCCCCTTCTCCCCTGCTCCTTGGCTATAAATACCCCCAACTCCATCTCTCTTTTCCCCACTCCCCCACACCTCTTTTCCATGAAACACTAGCCTCCAAACCCTCCAAACCACCGCCACCCCTCTTTGGTTCGCACACAGCCTTGAAGCAACACACACTGTCTCTATATTTTCTCAATTCTCGTCTCTTCAAAAAAAAATGGAAGATCCATTCGATGAGATCATGCGTAACCTCCTCCTCCACTTCCCTACAAAATTTTATGAAGATCCAACGGTGCATTTGCCAACAAAGCTCCAAGCACCGATGTCTTGTTCGTATCCAGATGTGTCTATGTGTGCAGCTAGATTGGAATAACGTCCTCATCGCGTCAGACCTCCTTTTCAAGATCCATTCAGTGGGATCATTTGCAACATTATCAAGATAACCTCCACAAAATTTGGACGCAATCTAATGGTCCAATCTCTGGGAAATCCACTTTCTTCATTTTGTTGTTCATGTCTATATGTGCCTGCGCAATCGATTTATCGAGATCGTCACCTTCTTTCTCATTGACTCAGTGAGTCTTTCAACAATTTCTTCAGTCACGTTGAGCCTTAGGTTCCTATCAACAGTTCTGTAAGTTTCATGGTGATCCATTCAGTCGTTTGTCGGGAATGTGTTCATCTCCGACGTGCTGTCCGCAGACGTCCAAATTCAATCTATATCACGTCTGACTTGTCCGGCCTTTTGCCATTAACATGATAAATATTTTCTAAAACCCTCTGGTAGGATGATGCCTCTATATATCTAGTTTCTAACCCAATTGGCAGATCCCGATTTCATTAAGCGAGCATCACACGGTATCCAAAACCCTCTGGTCTATCTAGAATCGATCTACATCCTGTTCCAACTATTTCGTGTTGTGAACGTCGCCATCACCCGTATAGTTAGTCTCCTATCATCTTGTGGTACACTATGTCATTGTTTTTCGTCATTATTCTTTAGCCGAAACCACTCGAATCACCATGTTCCCCTGGACATTATGTTCATCTCTAATAATTTTCATCAGCGCTCAAGAGGGCAAGGTTTGTTAGGTACTGAAGGATTTATATGATCTTAAGCAAGCACCTGAGCAATGGTATGAGAAGTTTGACAAAACTTTGACATCTGCAGGCTTTGCAGTAAACGAAGTTGATAGATGTGTATATATTGTGGGGATGAGGGAGTGATCTTGTGTTTGTACGTTGATGACATATTCATCTCTAGTATTAACTTTAATGTGATAAAGGAGGTCAAGGTCTTTTTGTCTTAAAGTTTTGACATGAAAAATCTGGCAGTAGCTGATGTTATTCTTAACGTTAAGCTGATAAAGGGTGAGGATGAGATTACTCTCTTGCAATCGTATTATGTGGAGAATATTCTGAGCCGTGTTGGCTACATGGACTGCAAGTCTTCTCCAGCACCTTATGATTTTAATGTGATGCTTCAAAAGAATCATAAAATCAGTAGAGATCAGTTGAGATACTCCTAGATTAGTAGTTCACTTATGTACTTAGCTAGCGCCACAAAACCTGACATATCTTTTGTTATGATCAAATTGAGTCGGTTTGTTTCCAATCCGGGAGATGATCATTGGTGTGCTCTTCAAAGAGTAATGTGCTGTCTAAAGGATACAATGAGTTATGAGATTCACTATATTGGTACCCAAGGGTATCGGAGGGATATAGTGATTCGAACTGGATTTCATGGAGGTCTTGCAGATAGACCATATTGTCGAGGTCAACCATGGAGGTAGAGCTCACATCATTAAACATAGCCACTACTGAGACAGAATGGCTACGTGAGCTCTTGATGGACTTGCGTTAGTTGAAGAATTGATACCGGCTATGCCATGAATTGCGATAACCAAACGACCATCATAAAATTGAGCAATGCAAAGGATATCATGTAATCCTCGAGGCATGTGAAGAGACGTCTAATATCTATTAGAAAATTGAGAAATTTTGGAGTAATACCTTTGGATTACATCCAAACAGCTAAGAATCCAGTAGATCTCTTTACAAAGGGTTTATCACAGAATGTGATTGGTAATGCATCAAAGGAGATGGGTGAGATCCACGTGAGTTAAACTATGGTGGTAACCCAACCTATATGATCGGGGATCTCGTGAGGTGGCCTGAGCTTGCCCATTGCGCTATGTCGTCCTCTCGAGCTCGATGGCACGCCTTTAGGGGGCAGCGAGGAGTGCGGTGGAGCTACCACCGTCAACGACGAGGTGGTGTCTAGCGGTAGCAATCAACACGTTAAAGGAGGAGCATGAGGGACGGAGCTTGTGAGTAGAAGAGATAGAGGAAGAATAGAAGCATGGGGAGATGGAGAGAGAAGAGCGAGCACTCTGCTGCTGCAAAACAGAGGAGGCCGATCGATGTGTTTGATGCCGAACTCTAAACATCTTCTATGGGGAGCTAATAACAATCTTTTTGGATTATGCAAGACTCAGTTTAACAGACATTGCCATTTTCCTCCTATTAAACCTTCTTATTTGACAGCTGAAATATACAGGAGTACTACTTACTGTAAATGTATTCCACAACACTTCCGGCACCATATTAGAAGAAAATTCACAGGAAAATGTACTATTTAACATTGGCTATAGCTTTCCCTAAGAAAACAACAACATAAATTGCAGGAATTTGCAAAACGCCAAAACGAGATAAAGGAAACGACAAAAGGAGTCATATAGCAGTAACAATTTCTCGTCAAGCATCGTGTCGGAACCGGACAGTGTCAGTTCACCTGCCACCTCGCCTCCTCACCTAACATGTAGTAAAGCGCCAGCGTTAAAACACCCTTTGATAATCAGAAGCCGCTTCAGTAAAACACCAAAAGATCTTGCGAATTTTCTTCGAGGAATCGGTTAATGGGTCGGGGTGACCACGCCGGCGCCGTGGACGACAAACTAGAGGCGCTGCTCTCCGGCGTCGGCGACGGCGAGGCGCCGTGGGCGCGGCGCATGGCGTCGGCGGCGGCGCTGGAGCTGCGGCTGCTGGCGCCGCTGGCCGCTCCGGCCGTGGCTGTGTACATGCTGATCATCGTGATGTCGTCGGCCACCCAGATCTTCTGCGGCCAGCTCGGCAACGTCCAGCTCGCCGCCGCCTCCCTCGGCAACAACGGCATCCAGGTCTTCGCCTACGGCCTCATGGTACGTACATCGACAGTATATACACACACACGTACATACACCAGTGCACATACGTAGCTATGCTATGGCGGTGCATACGTATATATGCATGTGTAAATACGTACGTGGGCAATGGCATGGCAATGCATGTGCAGCTGGGGATGGGGAGCGCGGTGGAGACGCTGTGCGGGCAGGCGTACGGCGCGGAGAAGCACGAGATGCTGGGCGTGTACCTGCAGCGCTCGGCGGTGCTCCTCACGGCGACCGGCGTGCCGCTCGCCGCCATGTACGCCTTCTCGGAGCCCATCCTCCTCCTCCTCGGCCAGTCGCCGGAGATCGCCGGCGCCGCCGCGGAGTTCACCTACGGCCTCATCCCGCAGATCTTCGCCTACGCCGCCAACTTCCCTATCCAGAAGTTCCTCCAGGCGCAGAGCATCGTCGCGCCCAGCGCCTACATCCTCGCCGCCAGCCTCGCGCTCCACCTGGCGCTCAGCTGGGTCGCGGTCTATAGGCTCGGCCTAGGCCTCCTCGGCGCCTCGCTCACGCTGAGCCTGACGTGGTGGGTCCTCGTGGCCGGCCAGTTCGTGTACATCGTCAGGAGCCCGAGGTGCAGGGACACATGGACCGGGTTCACCTGGGCCGCGTTCGCCGACCTGGCCGGGTTCGCCAAGCTGTCCGCCGCGTCGGCGGTGATGCTGGCGCTCGAGGTGTGGTACTTCCAGGTGCTCATCCTCCTCGCTGGCATGCTGCCCGACCCACAGCTCGCCCTCGACTCACTCACAGTGTGGTAACTACGTGCATAACCCATTAAACTGTTTTACAGTGACAATTTAACTCGGCTCCGTGTGGAACGCAGAAATTGAACTGTTTCCTATGTAAAATTTGTGCGTTCTAAACCCGGCCTATCTGTTGAGTTTTTCTTTCGGTGATCATATGTTCAATGGTCTGCAGCACCTCCATACAGTCGTGGGTGTTCATGATCTCTGTAGGCTTCAATGCTGCTGCCAGGTTGGTACATCATCTCACTGTGCTTGTAGGGACATGTGCCTCTGGAAACCTTTGGCACCGTTTTCTTCCGTGTTGTCAGGCTCACATGCGCTAGCCGTGTGATCACCCCGTGCATTGAGTTCCATGTTCCATGTCCTAACTTACACAAATACACTGAACCAAATTGCCTGGAACATGATTATTTTTTTCCGAAATGGAGGCAATGCCTGGCAAATGATGAAGATTTTGTATAATCTTGATTGGATTACCATCTACTCCAATTTATAAATCTTAATATTATTTTCTTAGCTCAACTAAATGCTAGATTGTGCAACCTAAAGTACTCTTTTGTTTATCTGAATTTTCTCGTCTGAAGAAGTTTGATCAATGTCGATCGCCTGCAGCGTGAGGGTAGGGAATGAACTGGGCGCCGGCAACCCCAGGTCCGCGGCGTTTTCCGCATGGGTGGTCACTGGCCTGTCCGCGCTCATAGCAGCCATAGCCGGCATTGTGATCTTCCTGCTCAGGGACAAGCTCAGCTACATCTTCACCGGCGGCGAGGCCGTCTCGCGCGCGGTCGCCGATCTATGCCCCTTGCTTGTTGGCACCGTTGTGCTCTGTGGTATCCAGCCCGTGTTATCAGGTGAGGTCCTAATTCGGTTCTTCTTTTTAAGGGCAGGTCCTAATTCGGTTCTTAATAACTGTCATGCACTCATGCAATCTCTGAAAATGTTAGTTGTGTTTGTAGTAACTCGGGGTAAGTGTCTTTTAGGAGTTGATATCTGAAGTTTATAGGAAATTCAGTAGGTTTATAAATCCGTTTCAGCTTGATACATGCTGGAACTTAAAATATGTATGGTGAAGGTGAGGTTGATCTAGGGGTTTCAGATATCAATTTTTTGACTGGTGCTGACTTTTTTTTTACTGGACTGATGAAGGTGTGGCTGTTGGCTGTGGGTGGCAAGCTTTGGTAGCATACATTAACATCGGATGCTACTACTTCATCGGCGTGCCCCTTGGCGTGCTTCTGGGCTTCAAGTTTGACTATGGAATTAAGGTTCTGTTAATTCTCAATCTACGGTGTATGATTTAACACTGCTTTGGATTCATACTTCAGAGTTCAGAATGATCTGCCTGTCAGTTGCAGAGTCAACTGAAAAGATTGCGAGAGTATTTGTCAATTGTCAGTAAACTTTTGCAAGTGTGATAATAGATAGAGCTTGCATGCAGGGATTGTGGGGAGGCATGATTGGGGGCACACTCATCCAAACAATGATCCTACTGTGGATCACATTCAGAACTGATTGGAACAAGGAGGTAAGCCAAGCCTAGCCACCTTTGATAGATTATCACGTTCCTCGATAACCGCATCATTTCAGCGATAAATGATTCCCAAATCTCACATGCCAAGCCGCAACTAAATAATGCGCCGACGCTTTATTTTAGGACAATTATTTCACCCAAGTGTACGCATGCTTGTGTGGTCACTTAGGTTTCATTTGTCCTCTCTAAATTCTGCATAATAAACTAGTAGAATTTATTATTTTAGTCTCGCAAAAAAAAGAATATATTATTTTAGGACAACTATTTCACGCAACTGCATGCTTCTGTGATCATTTAGGTTAGGTTGTTTCATTTGTCCTCTCTGAATTTTGCATAATAAACTAGTAGAATTTATTATTTTAAGACAACTATTTCACGCAAGTGCATGCTTCTGTGACCATTTAGGTTAGGTTGTTTATTTTGTCCTCTCTGAATTTTGCATAATAAACTAGTAGAATTTATTATTTTAAGACAATTATTTCACGCAAGTGCATGCTTCTATGACCATTTAGGTTAGGTTGTTTCATTTGTCCTATCTGAATTATTCATAATGATTAGAATTTAAAATGGCACATTTCGTTATTATTTTGTGTGTGTTTGAACTTAGGTCGAGGAAGCGAGGAGAAGATTAGATAAATGGGACGACACAGAACAGCCTCTTCTCGCTAATTAACAAGCAGTGATGATGCTCACGGAAGACGAAGACGACCTAATAATATGCTGCTGCAAGTTAGGCAAGTCGATACAGCTAGTCACCAATTTTCATCAGTGTCAGCTCATCTGCCACTGCTAACTGAGATGATAGATCACCCTAAATCAGCAATGTTTAGTTCAATCAGTTTCATATGAGATCATGCTACCTCAGAATTTATATCCTGTTCTGAATTCTCCTCACCTAATGATGCTCTTTTGAGGCTCCTACCGTGTTGCTTCGCTTTTCCTTGGTGCAAAAATTATGCAGAAAAACAAGCAAGTGGCCTTGGGGCCTTTTGTAACATAGAAAATTCACAGAAATTTCGCAGAAATTTCGCAAAAAATAGTTTAGCTGCTGCAAGAACCCGGAGAAAAATCCCAATATTCCGAACGGGACTTCTTTAGTGAATGAAATGAAGTGACTTCAGTTATTGATGGTCTATTCCAGGAACCTAACATTGCCCTGCAGAACTGATTAGCAGAGGAGCTTTTCTGGACCTAGGTCCAGCACCGCTAGTGTAAGCCGTGAAATACAATATGGTTTTCATGGAGATTGAGTCCAATTAATATCTGCGAGATACAATCAAGTAACTTGTGAACAGTAACATAGCCTAGGGATCTTTTCGCCGCGGCAACGTGTACCACTGTTGGCGATACGGCAACGCTCACCACTGTTGGCGACGGCGCCACGGCAAAGTTCTGGTTTGATAGCTGGACAGAGGGTTGTTCACCTAAGGCAATTGCTCCGGATCTCTTCGGCCTCTCCAGGCGAAAGAACAGAACCATCAAGGACGCCTTCGTGAATGCGCCCTGCGTGGCGGATCTTCGGGGGCGCGTTTCGGCTGACACACTCGGCGCCTTGGTCGACCTATGGGTCCGCATTATGCGTATAACCCTGTCGCCTGGCATGCCTGACCAATTCCGATGGAGACTCACGGCCGACGGTATGTCCTCCTCGCGCTCGTCAGCGGCCTAATGTGTCTGATCACTGACGAGATACACAGGTTGGACGATGGCCGGGGCGCGGCACATGCAAGTGCGAGAGTAGGCCTACATCCAGTGGGTGGCTCGATCACTTCGCTGCTCCTGCCGCCCCCAATTTTGACCTGGTTTTTCTATTCCTTTCCAGTTCCTTTCCGTTTCTGTTTTCTGTTTTTGTTGTACCTTGGTTCCCCAAATGAAATATATGCAGCTGCTCTCCTGCTATGTTTCAAAAGAAACGAGAAAATCTTGAGAGGGCAAGAGGTAACAGCCGAAAAGACAAGTGAGCAGTTAAGAACCTTGTCTCGTCTTTTGATCCTTGCGAAGCCAGGATCCAAGATAATTTAGCTGAAGGCAGTATCAGCATCCAAGGAGAATATTTCTTTTCCGACCTGATCAAACGGTCACACCAATGCTCCTTGGATTTCTTTTTTTTTACTTTTTTGTTTCCTGCAACCAAGGTTGGCTGTTCCGATGCACTAACCGTCAGATCCAGAGAGACGGCAGTTCAAGTTGGCACGTTAAACTCGTAATTGCATTTCCATGACAGTATTCATGAGAAATCACACTATTAACAAATACAAGAACTTTGCCCGCAAAATAAAAAATTATAAAAAATAAAATCGAATAAATCAATAAATTTATCATGGATATTCTCCTCCAAAAAGCTAGGCGCAATCGAGCTGCGCACAATTCACCAAAATATGCTCAATTCCCTTCATAAATAAATTCACCGATTCCGCGAACTCTGGACCTGCTTAAATTTAACTCAAATTTCTTTTAAGGTGCTCCCTGCGCCGGTTCTTCGTTGACCTCACAGATGGCAAGAATCAGAAGCTGACCTTTGAGAATACTAAAGAACTATTTTGCTGGCTTGAAGTGAGGCATCTGGTGACTGGTGCCGGTGCCTAGGTCCGGATGCGATTGCCCTCTGACAACAGTTGTTTATGCCTTGTTCTCCCCACTGTACCTACCTCTATTTCTCTCTTGATCAGTTGACTTGCATCTGATCAGGGCACTGTTAACGATTAAAAGAATGGGCACCTCTTCCGTCCGTTTGGTAGAGATTCTGATGGAATGGAAAAGAAAGGAAAAAAGAAGAAGAATTGCACCGACTTCACCTCCTTGTTGCCATCTGGTTATTTTGCTGTATAATACGTTCCTGTCGTGATTCAAGCCTTCAGTCTCTCAGATCACATGGAAGCCCATAATTCTCGCGGAACTGGAAATCTCGCTAGTAGAGCAGTAGCTGATAATCTGGCCTTCATGTGTTAAAACCTGGAAATTTGGAACCCACGAATTTGCAGTTCTCTCCTTCAGTCCTTCATCTCCTTCATGGAGAAAAAGGCCATGGCATCTGTTCTGTCTGATCACATGGAAGCGCATAATTCTCTCACGCGGTACTAGAAATCGCGCTAGCAGCTCATAGTTTGGCCTTCATTTCTCAGAACCTGTAAATTCTGAACCCATGGGTTTTTCAATACTCTCGCTCTCTTGAAAGGGGAAAAAGGGCAGGATGCAACTTACAGTTTGCTCTAGTAATGGATGTACTGATGTCATGTCATCCTCCAAGGCCTCCATTTTCTCTGGCTCTTACATGACCTTTGAAATGCACATACTGAATAAGCAAAAAAGAAAAAAATAACTATAATTATAATAAATATTGACACGGCCGGTCCAGCCAATGTTCTGGTGATCTCATCAATAAATCCACAGAAAATATAGAGCTGCAACCAGCCTGCCCGGCCTGAGGCCTGCACTGCACTTTCCGTCGCCTGCCTATAAAACAGAACAGGCGCACACGTCCCTTGGCCAGCTTCCAACACAGACAGACAGCTGCAAGAAGCTCATACCACCATCGCAACACCACAAAGCCTCCTCTTCTTCTTCCTCCTCCTCGCTGCCTGCTACACCAATCGTTCACAGGATGCTGCTGCTGAGGGCGACGCCGATGGCCTACGCGAAGGTGGACAAGGTGGACGCCGACGAGGTGCGGCACTGGAAGGCGCGGTTCCTGATCCACAAGGTGCTGGAGGAGGGGCCGATGGCGACGAGGAGGGGGCCGGCGGCGGCGGCGGCGGCATTGGCGAGGGGCGGCGCGTGCAGGGTCTCCAGGGCGGCGAGGATCGGCGTCCGGCTGAAGAGGCTCAGGATCGCCGTCCGGACCATCCGGCTGCGCGTCTACCGGAGCGTGCAGAAGCACCTCAAGAACCTCAGGAGGCTCGCTCATGGCGATCGAGGAAGAGCCTGAGCCTCCTCCTCCTCCTCCTCCTCCTCCTCGAGCCTTCCTCTTCTCTCCCTTCTGAAAGAGTTCTTCGTGTCTCGATTTGTCCTTCGATCTTTGGTGTTCTCGTGTGGAACTGTGGATCGATGCAACGGGTAATAACAACATTTGCACTCAAGTGATTAATTTTGCTGAAAAAGATTGGATTTTTGCGTGTGTTTATATATGTGGATGTATAGTGCTATAGTATAGTATGTAAGTGGAGCAGATCAGCAAATGCTAGCTCCTGTATCGGCTTGTGTTTATGCCTTCCTTTTTTTCTCTGGAATCCTGCCTTGTTAGATACTACTATGAGCTCTGTCACTAACAGTTGATGCAAGATCTTCAGTCATATGTTCGATTGGGATTTGAGGATAGGATTGGCATGATCCTGGAAATTCTCATATCCTTGCTTGTTGTTTGGAATTTCTTCTGCGTAATCCTGAATCTTTGCTCCCCTGATGAGTTCTGAAATCTTATGTTTCAGAAAATAGTTTTGAATCTTTGTTTGTTGCTTTCTTTGTTCTGCAAGATCTCTAAATAAAGTGACTACAGCAATTCACGGTTAGCTTACCTACTACCTACTGGATAGGACATGTGTTCTGTGGTAGAAGTGCAAAACAGAAGAGTGATGAAGCAATAACAGGTGATCCACTGTTTATGGTGGATGAGAAAGTAGATTTGAGGTCTAACTCATGCTGCCATTTTGTCCTAGTCGAGTAGGAATTCCGTGTCCAGGGGAATTGGCGTCCCCGTTCGCGAATAAAAAGTTTCAAAAATTCCATAACAATTTAAACCTGCAAAAATTCAATCTCACGCATTACTTTGGAATTGGAAATTTGCAGGTTTACATTACTTTATGTGTAACGCGTCCATGGATTATGTTAGTATTTTCTGGAAGGTTGATTACTTGAATTGAATTGAACATCCCAAATAAACAAAACGCTTGAACTGAAATCATAAGCAGCCGTTGAACACATTGTTGACATATGGCATCAAGGTGTCAAATTTCTTTACAGACTAGTCATCCTCATGCAGAATTGATCAAATGTCAGGTGACATCAGATGCGTCTTCCAGCATTAAACAAAAATGACCATCCACTCTCAATCTGCCATCAACGGTCAACATTGTCAAGGAAAAAGATTTGAAATTGCTTGTCCAAGCAAAGAACTTTCTTTCTTTCATTCATTATTGCTATTTTTTGGGAGAAAGCGGCAAGGTTTCCAAAGACAAAGCAATCCTAACTTGGAGTGCATGACTGCAAGGCGCAGAAAGATTTGTATTTCGTATGTGTTTAGGTGGATGTAGTATGTAAATTGGAGTAGAAGCAATGCTCCTGTTCAGGCTTATATCTTCTGCCTTCTGCTTTCTGAAATCCTGCACTAGTCCTCTGTTAGCTCTGTCAAGAAGATCCTGTAGCAATTGAAGACGTTTCATCATGTGCGTCATGATTCGTTTCATCATGTGCGTCATGATTGGCCTCATCTATCTTGATTCGGGGAAGGATTGAGACCTGCAGGATCTATTTTGTGTTGCAATTCTAAATCTCTACTCCGTTGATTAAGTTCTGAATCTTGTATGTTTCAAAAATAAGATCTGAATCTTACCTTACCTGCCTTTTCTTCTTCTTCAGGAAGTTTCCTACACAAAGCAAGTATCAAGAAATGGCAATCAGCTTAACAATTACCTGCTACATAGTGGATGGTACATATAGAGAGTGATCAAGAGACTAAAGTAGGTTTGAGGCCTAACTCATGCTGTCCATTTGGCACAGAATAGCTAGGCCATCTGATGATCAGAAATCTGGAGCCAACCTTCTCGGTCACAGCATGAAGTACGGACTGAAATAGAGAGGCGATGTAATTAGCGAAAGATATCAAAATCAGTGGTGTTAAGATCCATTTAGTAAGAATGGAATATCCTTACAGAAGAGGAAAAGTCTGGAAGCTGACGCGAACACTTAACTGAAAGAAAAACACTTGGAATCGAACACCGTTGACAAATGGCATTAAGATGTCAAAGTTTATCACAGGCTTGTGACTTTCATGCAGCAGAACCGGTTCGAATCAGATGACATCGGAGGCGCCTTTCAGCAATAAACAAAATGATCACCTAATCACAAATTTCAATGTATACTTATAGAGTACATATCCATATTTATAAGGAAAAATTGGTGATTGCTTGTCAAAGCAGTGAGCTTTCTTTAAACAAAGCAATCCAAACGTGAGACACAATTTTTCATGCTGCACAAGCGCGCGGTTCACGAGTTCCTATCGCGAAAAGAAAAGCACATGTTATCATGCGTACATGCCCAGGGCAATCCCAATGCTCAATGTTAAACATGTCAGTGAGGACAAAAATCCAATGTGAAAGTCTAATTAAAGAAGAAAGAGATGATTGTATTAAGATTGTGATACGGCTCTTGTCACCTTAATGGATGCGAATTAATCAGCCATCCTATCCCATGCGCTATCCCCACCGCACTATCAGTCCACCACCCTGTTCCCCCTCTCCTCGTGCTCTTTCCCATGCGCACGACGAGAGAACCGCCACCAGGCCCGCCATCCTCCCCTCCATGCCCCCGAAGCCGCCGCCGCCGTCCTCCCCTCCTCGTCCTAGTCCGCTTCGACCTCTCCTCATCGCCCTCCCTCCGCCGCCACCCTACCCTCCTTGCCCCAGGCCACCACCACCTCTCGTCCTCGCCCTCGATGTCGCCGCGCCACCTCTCCTCCTCGGCCCCGACAACGTCGGTGTGCCCCAGAAGTAGCTGGCTAGGCCTTCTTCGTCTCCAGGTCCAAGGGCTCGCGCGCCAACCCAAATAGACGGGCATAGAGCTCGCCCGGAACGTCATGGTTCACCAGTCGGACCGCACCCGGGTCCTGGCACGCCGCCACTAGCTCCTCCATGAACCCCTCCTTCTCCAGGTCCACCATCGCCGGACCCAGCTCTTACTGCTTCTCATGCGTCGATCATTCCTGCTCCATCAATCTCCTGTCTCTTGGATTCAATCTGGTACTAAAATCTCAATTAATCTCAAGTGGTTTGTCAATTTTGGATGGAGGAGGGAAGAAGAGCAGAGCATCAGCAAGGTCAAGACCAAGGCAACGCAGGCAGAGATCGTAAGCGTATCCTCTGCATTAACGTTATTAAGGCAAAACTGGGCTTAGCTCAAATCTCACCCCTCCAATTTCATTTTGCGACATCCAACGGTAGCAGCAAATTCACTGCTTAAGTATTCCTCTCAGATGGGCTTAAGTCCACAAGGCCCAAAGAGAAGCACACGACATCCGTCGATAACCTTACTCCCAGCCCTCAGTCTCCGCCGTGATTCGCCACCGGCCACCGCGATAGCGAGCTCTCGCTGGAATGCCATGATGGAGCTCAGTATGCAGAACTAAAGCTGCAACGTATTCACAGAGGCCACACTCTATGTCATCGTGGTCCTTGTGGCCCGCGACGACCATCGGGACGGGAGTCTCAAGCGCTGACCCACTGCGACGCGACGCCGATGGCAACCCATAGACGGCAAGCTGAAGACGCATCAGCTCGTTTGGGTCAATTTCTGAATTAAGCGGCTGAAGCCATATATATGCAGCATGTCAAAAGTTCTCCAGAGAACATACTTGTATAAAAGTTTTGCTTAGTGTAATAGTCGGTGAATCAGATTCCATGTGCAAGTTCTGCTTGATGTATGAATGCATAAAGTTCTTAGTAAATCAGATATGCAAGTTCCGCTTAACATATCAGTGTAGCTGGTTGTTTTTTCTTGTATCTGTGTTAGATTAATGTATCATTGCGTCAGGCTTACACTCCATTCAAGATTTTTCCTCAATTCAAAGAATTCAGATTTGGTTTAGAATGCAGTAGACAACAAACGTCATTCCGTTGCAATTCGGAATGTAATGATATCACTATATTGGAGAATGTGCAGAAATTTGCTCAATTCAAATAATACAGATTTGATTTAGCCAAAAACATTCAAAGGAAGATGCTTTGTGCGCTTCTCTGTGACCGCAAATCTCTGTTTTCTCGCTTCTCTCTTGTGCCCTGTGCACTTCTCTCCCTAGGTCATGTGGACTTAAGCCCATCTTAGAGGGGGACTTAATACCGAGTAGTGTGTTTATCGCCACAGTTTTGCCTTTATAACATTAATGCAGAGGATACGCTTCCTCAGAGATCAAGAGCAATACATAGGGGTGGACATATAACTCGAAACTCGTAAGTTAAATGAGTACTTGGAAATTTGACTCGACTCGGCTCGAACTCGGTCCTTAACGAGTCGAGCCGAGTTGATAACAAGTTAAACAAGCCGAGTTACCAAGTACTTGATCTACCCGTTTAACTCATTTATCTGTAAGGCCCAAAAAAATCTGGTAGCCCGCCAACAACATTCAGCCCAACTTTTCAATTTGGCCTAACATTCGGCCTAACTTTTATTGGCTGTTGCATGGGCACGTCTTAACGAGTAAGTAACGAGTTAAACAAGCTACTTGAGTAATTAACGAGTCGAGCCAAGTTTGCATTTTAGCTCATTTCGTTAACGAGTCAAGTCGAGCTAGCTCGTTAATTTAATGAGTATTTACAAGTCGAGTCGAGTTGGCTCGATAACCACCCATGGCAATACGAATAGAATAGACATTGCATTACATCAGTTCAGATTGAGTGATTCCATAAGCTGTACAAATCTTCGGTACAAATCTTCGGTTAACTTTGATTTTCATGGTTACTTATGCAATCAGTATCTAATCAACTTATTTTCCTTAATTAGATTTGACGGTGTATGCGGTCATATCCTACAAACATGCCACATAGTTGAAATGCTAATATTTTCACAAAATATGTTAAATGTAAACTCTTTAGATATAATATTTAAATATAAATTATCGTAAGAGTTATATCTAAATACATATTTAATTTATCTATATTATATAAAAATATCTTTATAAATCTATTTAATATATATGGTACAACTTTAGATATAATGGGTTGAGAGTGTCGTTGGCACTAGCAGTTAGATCTGACAAATTAAGAAGGGCCGGTATGGCATACGCGTGAGATGCAAAGGCGCGTCAAGCATGAGAGTGCACGCAAGCCAAAACCAGCCGATCGATCACCTAACCTGTATTGGACGTCAAAAGTTGGATAATCACCTCACCAAATTTAATATGTATATGGTCATGAACCTTCGTTTCGTCTCTAATAGTAAGGAGTTGACCGGACAAAATAGCAGGTTCACGTACAAGAAGAGGTAGCTTCAAGTATAGTACACTTAGGAGAGAGAGTGTGCCATATATCAGCTTAACATATCACACAAACCCCCACTCCAATGAATTATATTTTTTCCCCCAAAGATCTACTCCAATAAATTATAGCTTCCGAATGGAGTGAACAAAAATCTGAAGGGAAGCTACGCCGATTCCAATATGTAATAGCTTCAGCATATATCCACAAAAATCTAACGTTATTCTCTTCGCGGAAATGATCATCTAAAGTTATGCTACGGTACGGCTCTTCAATACACTCAGAACAGAGTTCTGATCTGGTGGATTTGAGCTAGTTCTTGATCTGGTAGATTGTCATTCGATATCTCGGTCTAACTTGGTGTTGGTTATGCTGAGTTTGTTTTGATTTCTAGTTCTCCATTTCATTCTTTTGTGCTCTTGATGTTCCTCCTCAGCGGTTTGGTGATGAAACAACGGTTTGGTAACTTGCCTTGCAAGGGGTATGTTCCCGGTCACCTCGTGTTCAACGGTCTTAGGTACTCACCTATGGAGTGGCAGCTCATACGGCTCTTCAAAACTTTTGAGATTAGTCCAGCTTATGCATATTTGGTCTTTTGCTTTTCTTCATCAGAGACTTGGAGAAATAGTGAGATCCGAAGCATGGAGCTAGAGACGACGGCTCTAGAGGATCTTGACATAATTTTTGTTTTTACTGAGAATCTTTATTGTTCATGTTCATTTCAGTTTCTTTGATCTAGTGCTATCTTTACTTAATCAATAAAGTAGAATCGGCTTAAAAAGAAGAGTTTTCTTAGCATGTATACACACACGTAGTTGAAGCTACCGTGGTCCTATTTAAACCTAGTGTCCTTGCCAATGTGGCATCTACGTGGATTAGCTAGACTGACTAACCATGGTTTGAATGCAACTATATCTACTCAGTACAAGAAGATGGATTCGATTGGAAAACGCGAGGTCAAAGTATAGATACCTATTTTTTTACCATCATATCATTAAGTCGATGAACATGTTGGGTTTTTCATGTTTTTCGTAGGAGACTCCCATCTTGCGACCACATGCATACAATCACAGCAACAGGAAGTAGATTACCAAGAATCTTTAGGGATGTGTTGAACCTAAGTCTTAGAGAAGCGGCAACGTTCATTAGAAAAAAAAGTGGGGAAATTCTCTCGATCTTTGGTGCAGAGGTTGTTGTCCAGGTCAATCGATTTATACAAATTCAGCAGAGGACTTGCCATCTTTGGAAGCAATAAAGTTAGAACGGCTTTGTCTAGATAAAATACAAAAGAAATTTATAAAATTACTTATGGAAGTTATCAATCCTTTACCCTCTCAATGGTAACAAGAGTTGAAGAACAGGAGAGAGGAGTGGATGGTGATACTCTTGGCATCTAAGGGTGTCTGCGACTGATCGAACACCTAAACTTGTTAGTTTATCAAAAATGAAAAATAAGAGGGTGGTGATGCCTATATCCTTTATTTGAGCAAAGTTCTAATAGCACCTAGGTGTCCCGATCTTTTGAAGAGAATGAAGGTATCGAATTTGGTGGAGACGATTTTCATGATTCGACTACACCACACGACGATGATAAGTCTTAGCATACGCTAAACTAACTCCTGAGGGTTATTATTGACCTTGCTAGAAGCATGGCCAACCTGAACACGTGGTTTAATTCCTACAAGCAATTGAAAACAAGCAAAAACAAGATAAAAGCAATCTGAAATTGCAAATAGGATTGAAGTACTCAATGACAAAGGTGAGATTTCTAATAAATTATTTTATAAGTGGTTGTTCGACACAATTAAAATCGCAATATAATAGCAATGTAGTTAAAACTATATCTAAACAAAAACCCGAGCTTCTACATTGCGGCTATGGGGGTATTTATAGGAGGAAAAATATGAGAGGGGTTAACTGAACCCTAGATAAATTTGGATACTTTCTCTATCCTTCGGTCAGACCGACCCTTAGACCAACCCAGAATTGTGATTCCGGATGCTCCTGGATGGTGGATTCAAAGGCCCACAAAGGCTGGACCAAAAAGAAAACGAAGGTATACTCCAAAATATAACTAAATCTTTATTTTTCTCATTCTTGATCAAAGGTGCATTTGATCTTCAATTAGGTTTCTTCGATCAACATCACCATGTCGTCATGAGGCTTTATCTTGTCGTAGAGAGCAACAGGGTCTTGATCATCTTGATGTGCTCTTTTTAACTTGATCACCTTCTCCCATCATTGCTGGACATGCTTGCTGATTTTGAACACCATGATGACTCTCTTGCAGTTGGAATTCTTGTGCTTCTCTTGTTTTTTATCAGCAAGTGATATAATGAAAGTAGAGGTAGTAGTGGTTGTATCCATGAAGGTCATGTCCTCATCATCCTCCCTTCCTTGAAAACGAAGCCGTCCTCGACTTTGGATAATCTGGAAACATGCTAACAAAGGAGACAAGATGCATGCATTGTATATCTCATTTGTTTTTATTCATCTCCAGTGTTGCACATTTAAGGTTTGCACATAACAGCAAGTATAGTAGCTCATAAGATGACTTGTCCAAGGATTAGCATAATTAATCATGAGCTTAACAAAAATATCCAAACAAAAAATAATGCATCCAACTTTGCAAATATAAGTGAAGCATTGATAGATAGGTTCAGCTTTGCAATGCTCTTCCTTAAACCATCCCAACATAGGTGAATAAATTTTAATGGCTCTCAAATTACTAGCTACAACTACTAAAATTTAGAGCAACTTAATGGTCTAAAAATTTAAGCAACCATGCAGCAAGTTACTTTGCATAAATTCATCTCTAATATTGGAGGTCATATCAAAAGAAACAAGCATTTGCACATCTTTATTTCTCAAATCAATAAACTTGGAATCATTCAATTGATCAAAAGTGATGCAAATCCTATGCACCAAGAACCCATTGCCTACATCGTATTCTCTAATAAAATTAAACTTGTATTCAAGGGTATTAGCACTACTAAAAGATCTTAAACTTATAAGCTCAGAAATCTTATCCATAGCATGTCAAATTCATAGGTATATCAAGCATAGCAAAACATAAAGATTCAACATATGATATTTTTACAAGAACATTTTCATGTTTAGCTAGTTCTACACAGCCTAAATGAGAAATAGGTTCGTCACATGGCTCATTATCTTCAATAACTAAAGCAATGGGTGAACTCAAAATAATAGAAGAATTAATTTCAACATGAGATGCACTCAAATTAGTAACTATGTTATATGGATCACAATTTGGGTGGCCCAAGACAGGTAATAGATCATCAACAATATTGCGTAGCACATACAAATCATGAATTTCAAAACGAATAGCATTCGTATCATCATTGTGTGCATCCAAATCAGGAGATAACTCGATGATATCACATAATGCACAAAAATCATCTATTTGGTCATGCTATATATCTATTGGAGTACATATATTTGCATTAATCAGAGGTGTGACCAAATTAGTGGTATTCCAATTATATTATCATGTTGTGCACCCAAATCAATAGGCAAAATTATTCCAGTAAGTGGTGCACACCATTTCGTAAGTAGTTCCTTCGTTTGATCATACGATAGACTTAGTTTAGCAACACTATTTCCTATAATGGGTGTGATCACAATAGTGGGCAATTCATTTAACTCAACATGATACATTTAATTCACCAGGGCAAATATCAATATCATATGGAGTGTTGGGATTGGTACCTTGATTATTATTGTTGTCGTTATGGAAACAACAGGGGGAGGGGGTGTCGATAGCTCGACAGTTAGGATTCAAAGTAATGGGCCATGTACAACGGCCTTATTAGAAGGCCTCGATATTTTTTAAATAAATTCGGCTACCTCATGGAGCACGACCTAGTCCTATGTCGAGGGACGAGCCCCGCTCATAACTTGGTTAGTGACTTGAGCCATCAGCAACTTCCCAAAGCCATCCATAGATCTCTCTGTCCACGACTCGAGTTCTAGGCCTCTCTCCATGAGATTTCTCATTTATGCGATGGGTTTTATATCCCACATGGTGGCGTTTCATATATGCAAGAGCCCCATGGAAAAAGGTCATGGATGCCATGGAGGGATGAGTGAGAGAGGGATAAATGGGTAGACTTGGTCATGAGTCCGTGGTGGACTAGGGAGGTGGGATAGCACGTGATCCATGGTGGACCAAACCCCACATACACCTCCTAAAACACTTGACTTACTTTGACTTGATTTGACTTTGTTGATTTGCTTCTTGACTTGACATGTGTGCCACATAGGGGCCATGTAGGACTTTGTGAGCCGGGCCACATATGATTTATTAGTACACCAACAATTATCTTGTAGGCTCACCTCAGATGTAGTAGGTACCATAGTGGGGCCAGCAGTAGAAGAAGTATCCGATGGTGAACATGATATGGGATCTAGTATTGAGGATCGGTTTTGTGCTTCATCCTATATTGTTTCTTAGAAACACAAGCACGACAAAACAAACCAATAATGCTACGAGTTATATATCGAAATCTATCCCAGATGTCATAATTTAGTCCTTTTGTAAATATATCCATGACAGCTTTTTCACTTTCATTATATCACAACATATCAAACAAGTAATATAATAAACTTGCACGGTGTCTCTACTTTGTTCTAAACCTTGTAATTCATTGAAAAAAATCATGACAAACATATGAAGAGATAAATTTAGTTCTCATAACATTCTTTAATTCAGTCCAAGTGCTAGGTACGTTATATAGACGACGATGTTCCCTCCACCAAACAATAGAAAAATTAGTAAATCCACTAGTAACAATCCTAACTTTATCACAATTGGAAATTATATGTTCTTCAAATAATTGTACTGCAGCTAATTTTCAAGTAAGATAACATTCATGGTCACAGTACTACAACTAATACAATTGAAAACTAGTACGGTGAACTTACTTCTAATATGTGTTTCATGTTTTCGTTCCTTCTGGGTGGGTGAAGATGTGCTCGTATCAATGTCTAGCTCGTCTCCCAGTATAGAGCTGGACAAAAAGGTCAGAACTCGTGAACCTGCCATTGTTAGCAGAAGACAAAGAAACAAATCACAAGTATATGTCTCTGTTATCTACTAAGATGTGATGGTTCAAAAGTGTCTCAACACTGTTACAAACCTGTGCTCGTTTCAAGCTCAAAACAAGTAGGAGCAGGGCGAGATCTGGAGTCGTGCCAGACCAATCTGTCTCCGCAACCGTTCATCACGAATCTAACGGCAGTGGACTCCTCTCGCTGCCTCACAGCTAAGTGTTCGACTTTGGCCCGACACGAACTGGAGAGAATCCAAAGTTTCCAAACGTGGCCGAGACCAACACAACGACCCGGGGGCCCAACCCGGCCCATAAAACCCCGACCCGCCGTCTCCACGCATCTAAACCCCACCAAACCCCCTCTCCTATCCCCCCCTCTCTCCCCTAGGTTTTTAGGGTTTCGCATCCACATCCGTCGCCGCCGGAACTGGGGTGACACGTCGCGATGCAACCGCCGTACCAGCCGCCGATGAACGGGCAGCACGCGCCCCCGCCTCCGCCACCGCAGGTCTCCGGGGCGCCGCCTCCGCAGCAGCAGGTCCCCCCGCCACAGCAGTACTACCAGGCACCGCCGCAGTACTACCAGCCGGGGCCCCCGCCGCCGGCGATGTGGGGCCATCCGCAGCAGCAGATGCCTCCGCAGTACGCGCCCCCGCCGCAGCAGTACGCGCCTCCGCCTCCTCACCAGTACGCGCCGCCACCGCAGCAGTACGCGCCCCCGCCGCCGCCGCAGTACGGGGTGCAGATGGCGGGCGGGCCCGCTCCCGGAGGCGAGGATATCAAGTCTCTGTGGATAGGGGATCTCCAGTACTGGATGGATGAGTCCTACCTCTACAACGCCTTTGCGCCCATGGGGCAGGTGGTGATGCGTCTCTCTCTCTCTCTCTCTCTCTCAGAATTGCCGCATTTACACTTACGATAGTAGGTTATACTGGTTTTAATCTGTGTACTTTTAGGAGTTGGGATATTCTTATTTAAGTTTTCCTCTCTATGCTTCAATCCTATTTTCACATGTGATCCAACATAGTATGGCGGATCCAGAATTTTCTTGACCAGTTCATATATATATATATTGTATGCTTAATTCACTGCACCCAAACATCCCAACAAGTAAATTTGCGAAGAAATCTCACCAATTGGGCAAATTTTGAAGACCTTATTTAACTAATTGTATTGCACCTTGATGAATTTTAATCTTACGTGTTAGATTTGTGATGTTCATATAAGACCATGGATTTGTGTGTGTGGAATTGTGGCCCCCATGTTGATAAAATCCTAGACCCGCCACTGCATCGTAGGAAATGATTCAATGTTTGCTTTCAGGGGCAAGCAAAGGCTAACATATCTCAGTGTTATTTTAATCAGTTTGTTATGGCTAGAAACATGTTATGGTTAGAAGCTGCACGTACTACCGCTTGTTTGATGTAGTTTTATTGTTTAAGTATTACTGTTTGATCTTTATTGTGATGTACAACAGCTTACTTGATAAAAGTTTGTTACGAGTAGGGCAATGACATATTTAAGGTGGGCTTTTATGATAGCATGCCCTGAATGTGAAATCAATGCTTTCTTTCTATTGATTTTGCTTTCGTGCTTGTCGATATGTTAGTGTTCCACAGGTCAATGTGAAAGTAATACAATGACATGGGATTGGTATCGTCATTTATGCAGTTCCCTTCTTTTGCATTACTAATCATTCTCTGGAAGTGCGGCCTCTGGATTAAATTATGCATGTTTTTCTAATCATTTTAGTTAATTTTTTTGTGCTTTCTATCTTTATTTAGAACAAAATAATTGAACACCCTGCTGTTTTATACAAGTACGTTCTGTATGGGTGTTATTAATGCTCTCAAGAAATTTCAGGTCGCCTCAGTGAAAATTATCCGCAACAAGCAAACTGGGCAGCCTGAGGGTTATGGTTTTATTGAATTTCACTCCCGAGCTGCTGCAGAATATGCTCTGATGAACTTTAATGGGCAGATGATGCCTAATGTTGAACTAGCTTTTAAGCTAAACTGGGCTTCTTGTAGCGCTGGTGATAGGCGTGGAGATGATGGTTCTGATCACACAATATTTGTTGGTGATTTGGCTGCTGATGTTACTGACTCCATGTTGCAAGAGATATTCAAAGCCAACTACCCTTCAGTTAGAGGAGCCAATGTTGTTACCGACAGGGCCACTGGACGCTCCAAAGGATATGGTTTTGTACGTTTTGGAGATGTTAATGAGCAGACACGTGCTATGACTGAGATGAATGGAATGATGTTGTCTACGAGGCAAATGAGGATTGGGCCTGCAGCTAACAAGAAGAATATGGGTACTCAGCAAACATATTCGACTAATGGTACACCCCTTCAGAAACTTGTTTCTGTAAATTATTAATTCCTTTTCTGCTGTTTTATCACCTGTTATATAGAATCTTCAGGAGATACTTATTACTATATCCTCCCTATGGGTGCATCATTTTGAATACCAAGTCAACTTATTTAGATACACTGATTGTTCCCTGTTTGCTTGCTTGATGGGAGTGTTTTGTTAGAACATGTTCTCTTTCTAGCCAATTTACTTCAGGGTAGCCGGCATTGCTGCATTTGGTGTAAACAGGCATTTCTTTCCTGCTCTTTCCTTTCTAAGATTGGGATAATGAACACAACTAAATAATGAATAAACTAAGCAAAATTCATCTTTCTCAAAGCAGGATGCCATGCCATCTTCATTTAGGGCCTGGAAATGTCTTCAGCTGAGATACATGTCTCCTGTAATCTGTGGCCTCAGTTAGGTCAGTGTTTTAATTTTGCGAGAATTTGGTTCTCAATTGCTTTAGGGGGCAATTGTGCTGTCTATCTGTTCCCACATTGCGATAGCTACACGCTTAAAACTTAATTGATCTTCTTCAGGTTTAGTTCTCTATCTAGACTCCCAAGAGTCTTCATCATATCTTAAATATTCTTTTCTTTTCAGCCTTTCATTCCTTATATCTGCACGTAGTGTCGCCTTCCAAATTATTACATGGAGCAGATTCGATTTGTTTTATCATTCATTTGAATATGCCAACCCACCTGTGCATATTTCTTATCTGTTTCATATTTCTGTATTTTATGTTTTATTCAAATAATCTTGCAAACCCAAGTGGTTGTGATGGACAACGTTTAGGTTTGCGATGGCCTGGCATGAAATAGAGTAAAATTTAATTTTGCTATATTAAAAACAACACTCTGTTTGCTGAACACGCTTATAAATGGTGGAAAGATTCTATTTTGTTGCCTGTTGCAAGTTGCAACTCACAGGGCTAATTCCAGTTCATGAGTTGTATGCACATCTGCTGCAAAATAGGTGGGGTGATCTAGAGCTAGTGATAATGCTAGCGTGCTACTGACAATCGTGCTCCTACGCTTAATTTTCTTTTGTTGCTGCCAAGCTGGCGCATGCAGTGCTCAAATTACATCTGCCAACCTTTTTCTTCGTTTGGTGGCTGGTTCATTGTAGTCAGATAACAGCATACGCATGTACTTTGCTATCTAGGGTGTTAAGGATATAATTTATCACTTTATTGCTAACAGTGTATCTCCAGTGGCATGAGTTCTTTTCATTCAGTCTGAATACCCAGCTGGGTTTGCCAGCTTTGGTTTGGTTTTGCGTGTTGCTTCGATGGTGATTCTTTCTGAAGTTAATGGTGTCTGTGTTTTGTTATGGCAGCAGGGTACCAGAGCTCTCAAGGAAATGATTCGGAGAATGATCCTAATAATACTACAGTGAGTAACTTGTTAATTTTTAAAGTTCTGAGAGTTGCTGTTCCCTTATTTTTCATACTTGTGCGATAGATCTTTGTGGGCGGGTTAGATTCCAATATAGATGAGAACTATCTAAGGCAAGTTTTTACTCCATATGGCGAAGTTGGTTATGTGAAGATTCCTGTAGGCAAGCGTTGTGGATTTGTTCAGTTTACCAGCAGGTTAAGAATATCTTCAGGCTCTTTTGCTAATCAATTTTACCTAATATATGTGACCTAATTCTTGTTGATTTTTTGACATTGCTGTACTTTCAGGTCATGCGCTGAGGAAGCAATCCGTGTGCTGAATGGGACTCAGATTGGTAGTCAGAATGTTCGTCTTTCATGGGGCCGTAGTCAAAACAAACAGGTATTGTGTACAAAGTCAAATTGTCAACTATTGGATCTTGCAGCGTGTACATGGACTAACCCAAAATTATCTTTTCAGCCACCCCAGCAGGATGCAAACCAGGGTAATGGCAACAACTACTATGGATACCCACAGGGTCATGATGCTTACTATGGTGCACCCAACGCACAAGATCCTAGCATGCAAAACTATGGATACTCTGGTTATGGCAATTACGAGCAGCAGCAGCCGTCGCAACAGCAGCAGCAGCAGCCATCTCAACAGCAGCAGCAGCCTACTCCGCAGCAGCAGCCCTCGCAGCAGGCAAGACATTGACAGCTCAGTCTATCCCACTATTTTCTCATCTTCATGACTTAATCTACAAATTATCTTTCTGAAGTTCAACTGGGCAAATAAACATTGCTGTAAATCGACATCCTAGACTGCAATATGTTGATTAATTTTTTGTGGCGTCAGTCATTTACATACGAAAGCGATTTCAGTTATTTTCAGCACTGTTCACTGCTATGCTGGTTTGTTTTTGGCTGATGATTAACTTAGCTACCTTATATTCTGCAGTGACCATCGAGGTAATGGCTATTTACATGCTTTCAGAGCGCAGTCAGATTACCAGGGATCAGGGTTACATGTACTGAATGGCAGCGCCTGATGAGTTATCGTGTAGGATCTTTGTAAGAGAACTCGTATTACGTTGACGGTAGCGTTTGTGCTTCTCGGAATGTTAAATTATCGAACTTTGTCGTGACTGAGTTATCAAGGTTAATGTTATCTTTGGATCATCGGTGTGGTTTTTGCATTGGAAGTTAAATTTAGAGTCTTCGCTGTACGGTTGTTAATGTATCCGCTCTGAGGTTATCAATGATACCGTTCGGTGTAAAGGTGGCAAACGAGCCGAGTCTGAACAGAGCTTAGCTCAACTTGTTTTGAGATTTGGCTCGCGCTGAACTTAAAACGATCTGGAGGCACAAAAATAAATAAATTAGACCAGTTTGTAACGTCACAAAATTTTCAACAATTCCCTAAAGCGAGAGACATTTAAGGCATTTCAAAATGATATCACGATCACAATTTTGTGATATAATACTGAAAGTTAACATGTTTCATCAATCCTCAATAAGAATGTCACTAATTATTTCTGCCATCCATAAGGGTGTGATTGGTTGGATGGGTGCTTTTAGCTGTTTCAAAAAGGTAATCGGGGTGAGTTGGAACATGTTGAGTTCCTGCAATACATGTTATTTGGTTGTTATATAATGGTGACTATTTGGTTGGGTGCACGAGGTGTCGACTGCAAGACACTGGCCATGCGCCGCAAGGGCATCAACAACCGGAGCACAATACTCCAGGCAATAGCTGATAAAGTTGAGGGATCGGAGAATCTTACAGTAATAAAACCCCATCCTCTCCTCCAGTCTCCGGCGCAACGCTCCATCGACGTTACTCTTGAGCATGCCATGGTCCGTAGTTTCCACTTTGGTATCGACGAATTTAGTAGGTATTGACGAATACAGTAGCGTGCCACCAGATCATGGAGGGTACGTGTCGTTTTAGAATATGGCATCGGCGCATCTAATGGTAGATTATCATTTTCGCACGTATCACCCCATTTTCACCCTATTTGTACTCCGATCCTAGAGTTGGCTAGGACTTTCAGCAGTCCATTGGTGTCCGTCTGGCCTATATAGTCTCTCCCATCCACCTTCATATCCATTACTACACTTTAACCTCCTCGCTGCCACCAATCTCGATGGGAGCAACCATTCGTTGCCATCCTCCTCCACCATCAACCCAGCAGCAGTCTCACGGCTCCTCCACCTACGGCTGCCATGGCTAGATTTATCATCATCGAAGCCTTTCATGGCTGGATCCGACAATGGTGCTGGCCGAGGAGGCCGAATCTACGAGGGAGGACCTCGGGGTGATGCATCTTCAGCCGACGTAAGCTCACGACGGATTAGGACTCGACGCGGCCACGTTCGAGACCACTAGGTACGTTAGATTTGGCCGAGGTGGCCACTATGGTTTGGCCAGGGTGTTCTAGGGAGCGTCAGAAGCATGACACCCACCCCTGGGACGACGGGAACAATGCCATCATTGCCTCCCCCACTGCCGGGGGAATGTTATTTTTTATGTTGCCATCCTATAAGAAAAATTTGTTGGTAGAGGTGAATGATGTTGCATATACATAGTGATTTTGTTTCCTAGATTTCTGTTGCAATAATGTTTCGTTTTTATTGCGGTCCGAGTTGCATGATGTTATAATTACGCAAAATATTTGTTTCCATGATTGTTCGCAACATCATCTTATGTATTGAACATAAAAAATATTTCCATTACACGAAATAATTGTTTTCGTAGCACGGCAAAATTGTTTCCATCGGTTAGAAAAAATATTTCATGGCAAGAAAAAATGATGTTTCCATCGCCTAAGAAAATATATCTGCAATGAAAAAATGTTTCTATCACACTAAAAATATTGCATGGAGGCAAACAAATTAGGAGTGATTTGTAAGATTATTAGTTGGTAACAAATCTTGATTTACAGGATTTGTTTCCTAAAATCAGGGATTTTTTTCTTCAAAAACTACTGCACGTGGTCTGTTGCATGCAAGTCATTGTTGTACTGGTTTTAACAGATTTATTAGGTATGAAAAAAAATGTTCCATCATTTCCGGTTAAGTAGAAATAGACGTGATGTGCCCATCTTTTGTGCCCCATCAAACCACATATATTAATCAATCTATACGTTGAAAAATTGGTTCGATTCCTTACTACTATCGGGTAGTCTGATACTTAGTCTCCGCCTTTACACATCACTTTCACTAGTCTTGTTCCTGGATACTTGCCACCAAGTCATTTGGTTAATACTTCCTTGTTTCTTAATAGATATTCTTTTAGAGTCGTGCATAAGAATTAGGAGCGTTAATAAGATGTGGATTTTACCCTTCAATCAATTTTGTGAACATCTCTTTTTCTTCCCCAAAGCTATAAACTATCTTACTTGCCACCAAGTCATTTGGTTAATACTTCCTTGTTTCTTCATAGATATCCTTTTAGAGTCGTGCATAAGAATTAGGAGCGTTAATAAGATGTCGATTTTACTCTTCAATCAATTTTGTGAACATCTCTTTTTCTTCCCCAAAGCTATAAAACTATCTTTTTTTTATGACTGGCAAAATAGAAACAGAAGGGTGTTAATGAAATATCAATTTTATTCTTCGATCATTTTTACGAACATCTCTTTTCTTCCCGAAGACAATAAACTATCTTTTCTTGATGACCCTGATGAAGGGCAACATAGAAAGAAAAAAAGACTACAACTACGTTAGAAGTGTAGGGTAAGTATTTTGAAAGGCTAAAAATAAAGTAGCTGACAAGGACACCGTGCTGGACCACGATGGTGTAGTGTTTGACGTAATTATGACGCCTGATTACATTAAAAGCGTGCGAAACTAGTTTAACTGCTCCCGTTGGAACACCATATGCGGATAACGGAGCTGCAGGGTAGGACTGAGAAGAGGCATAGCGTCTAATCATATATATTGGAGTAACTCCCAGAAAAGCACACAGTAGCACATCAAAATTTCGCCTCTCCGGTGCGGAGAGCTCACGTAGCAAAAACCCTGCGATGCTGTTCGGTTCAGCACGACCACACAACGCCAGACCCCGAAGCTTAACTGTGCATTTTACCCAGAAGCTTCAGGGCCAATGCCTCCTGCTGCGCGAGAACGTCCCCGCCCTTGGCCCCATCGCCTTCGTCATCGCTGTTGTTTAAGTACTTCTTTTTACCCTTGGAGGACGTGTTCCGGCCCCTGTCCAACTCTGAGCCGCTGTCCTCAGACGCTGCATCCGTTTCCTCCTGCCTTTTGCGCTTCAGCTTCATCTTCTTCTCTAGCTTCTTCTCGTGCAAACTCCTCTTGTGCTGGACCTTGTCCTTCTTGTCATGCTCCTGCATTTCTCAGCATCTCTGCATACCTTTGGGAAACTGCAGCAATAAAACCGAAAGTAATATATGAGTTTCCAATCACATATCAAATTCAGAAATATAGGCATGAATCGAAAAAGAAGCTGAACAGACTTCTATCCTTGTGAATCACGCCTTCTGAACCCAGTTCTTCGGCTAAAGACGCAAGCGGAGCAACTGCGTTGCCCTCATCATCGTACTTCACCCTTGTTCCCACTGGCCTGTGCACGTTTATCTTCAACTTCTTCTTTTTTAAGGGCCTGATTGCCAGTCCGAAAAGGAAAACAGATTAGCACAACCGACATAAAATAACATCTCAAACTAGAAGTTCTGTAGCCTCAATTCTGAAAATTGAGAAGTACAAGGAACATGGCTCTAGCGTGAAAGCAAGAACTTGGAATGGACATACCCTTTGTCCTTTTCTGGTTCCAGATTTGTATCCCCCATGGGCACCTTTGGAGAAAGGATATCATCAAGTTCATCATGCATATTTGCATCTGTGGTGGGCTTTTTGGGATAAAGGATATCGTCATCAAGTCCATCGTCTGCAAGCAAATCACGATTGATTTGTGGATTTATTTCGATAACTTTAGGTTTGTGTTTCATCTGTCTCACATCAATGTCCTCCATATCCTTCTTTGACACATTCTTCTTGTGGTTTACGAAGCGGATTTTAGGGGTAACAGGAAGACCAAGCGAAGAAGCGTATGCAGCAAAATTCTCTGCAGAGAACCTGCTCAGATCAAACACCTCCTTGTCACGCTGCAGGTACACTGACTTGAGATAAGTGACAAAAGCCCTTTTACCCAGTTGCTGTAGATTGGGAAATTTAACTAGCACTGATGCTATATTCTGAGATATCTGCTCCAGTTGTTCCACTTTTGGCTAGAACAAAGCAAATTTGGACAGTTAGCAGCAACAAGATACGAACTGCACTGGAGATGAAACAATATGCACTACTTGAGCAGTGCTATGGTAGAACCACCTCTCAATACTCTCTCACCAAGCCTAGCCTAGTCATTATAAAAGCTCATCTCACAGACTCAGCGAACAAACATAGATCGAACTTCAAAACTATAGGTCTCGGCATACCGTAAATCTAAGCATTGCATTAACATATAAGCTTACTGCTAACCTTACGAATACGTATAGGTATTTTACTTTCAGTTGCCTTCAATTTTTCAAGCATTCTTTCTTCCTCCGGACAAACGAATATAAGAGATTTTCCTTGCTTGTTGTAACGAGCTGTGCGGCCAACTCTATGGATGTACATTGCAATGTTTTCTGGACAATCAGCCTGTAAATGTTACAATTAGGTTATAGCATGAGAGTTTCAAGCAAAATATTAGTTCTCAAGACAAAAACATACCTGTACCACCCAATCCACATTCCCTATATCCAGTCCTCAAGCAAATATATCAGTTGAGAACAGAACTGAAGTACTTTCATTGAACTCTGCTACTACGGCTTGCTGTACTTCGTATTTCATTCGCCCATGCATACATTTCAAAGGAATACCAGGACGAAGTTTCTTGAAAATTTCATAAACAAATTTGACCTGTCAAAGTCCAATATTAGATAAATAATAAATAATAAAAACTAACTCTTAAACAATCGCATTTTCTAAATAGATAAGCAATCCTGAAGAAACACCAACGCAACATATGCCATATAATCACCATTGGTGCACTCATGCAATCAACTTTGGTTTAGGCACCAAACATAATTGAAAATTCCAGAAAAATTCTAGATATACTTCTCAATTTACCCTAGCTACCTGTTTAAATTTTCATGTCATTATTCTGTTTTAGGAGTATTAAAAATGAGAAAAATCTAACAAATGATAAATTGAAAAGAGAACTAAAGAATTAAAAGACAACTGCTACTATTCACAAACAACTTATCTTTTTTATGTCTTAATGTACTGCTTGATTGTACCCTTCTCATTGTCCCACCCAGCATCCGTCTGCTTGAGCAATAATTTTTTCCATATGCCGTACTCATGCTTCAGTTTATCCCATTTGTTTTTCAATTACGACTTCTTTAAATTAAGGCCCGTAATATCTTAAAACCTCTTGCCTACCTCCTCATATCCCATATTGTTCAAGTGGATGTTAGGCTGATTCCCATGATTCACTTGCTCAGCAAACAACTCAGTAACTATCCTAGTATTTTCCTCATTCCATTCGATGGTAGCCATTCTTGAAAATTTTATTCAAATGTGTTATTCATCATATGAAAAGTCATATGTTTTTTAAAGATGTAACGAAGCAATATTTGGAGTGAAGAAAACAATGGAAAATCAGAGTGTGATGCAACTACAGATCAGCTAATTGAAAAGACAAGAATAAAGTTTAGGGTGCTTCTGTTTAACTTTCAAGTATAACTACAATCATGGGAGGTTTCTTCACCTGCGCATTTTGGATGCTGCTGTTTATCTTTCAAGTATACATGCAGAACAGAGCCAAGTATATGGAGATGCAAAGAATAATATGAATCATATATATACAGAAACAGAACACTGCCAAGTATAATGGAGATGCAAAGAACAATATATGCAGAAACTCATCCAGGAATGACATAAGAGAGCCAAGTATAGCACAAGTATAACTCATCCAAAGCTTTAAGAATTGTCTGATGATGATATAAGAGAATTGTCTCATCCAACAAGAAGGAATGCCATAACTCTCAAATAGAACAATCATCTACATACAAAAATCATCTAATTTTCTATTGCATACAACAATCATCTACATACAAAAATCATATCTGTACATTGAGAGGACAAGTGCAAAATCATATCTGCTACTAGCCAACAAACTACATACATCAAATCTGTACATTGAGAGGAACCATCAACCAATTGGGGAGAAGTGGAGTCGGCTACCTTCTTCATAGCAATGGACTTGAGGGAGAAGGGGTAGCGGGTGTGCTGTGGAGGAGGAGGGGCGGCGGGCGTGTTGGGTGGGG
>JAGXJF010005727.1:0-38908 GCA_019208055.1 Stipa capillata | reverse complement strand
TCCTCGCGTCTTGACTTGACGACGAGGTCGTCGATGTAGGCCTCCACGTTGCGACCTAGCTGCGACTGCAAAGTTATACGCATGGCCCGTTGATAGGTCGGGCCAGCGTTTTTCAACCCAAAAGGGCATGCGGACATAGCAAAAGTCCCCGCAGGGGTTGTAAATGAAGTTTTTTCCTCATCCTTTACAGCCATACTAATCTGATGATAACCAGAGTAGGCATCTAAAAAACAGAGAAGATCACACCCTGCGGTGGAATCTACTATCTGATCGATGCGAGGTAAAGGAAAAGGGTCTTTAGGACAAGCCTTGTTGAGGTCGGTGTAGTCCACGCACATCCTCAGCTTGCCGTTTGGCTTGGGCACGACGACGGGGTTGGCGAGCCACTCGGGGTGGAGGGACCTCCCGGATGAAGCCGGCTGCGAGGAGCCTGCCGACTTCTTCCCGGACGAACTCCTGCCGTTCTGGTGCTTGACGGCGCACCTTCTGCCGAATGGGCCGAGCGTCGGGACGCACGGCGAGGCGGAGCTCGGTCACTTCCCTAGGGACCCCGGGCATGTCGGACGGTTGCCATGCAAACACGTCAGCGTTTGCCCGGAGGAAAGTGACGAGCGCGCCTTCCTATTTGGCGGCCAGGCGGCCGCCGATCTTGACGGTCTTGGACGCGTCTTCCCCCAGGGCCACCTCCTTAACAGGGACAGAGTCATCGGCAGCGACTCTGGCCTTGGTCGGGGGCGGACCCGAGGACTCGGGGAGCTCGGGGACGTCGTCGAAGGCGCGGCAACCTTGGAGAAGAGTTGCTCGGCGCAGGCGACGGAGCCCTGGATGTCGGCCGGCACGGTGATGGTGCCGTTGGGGCCCGGCATCTTGATCGTCAAGTAAGCATAATGGCAAGCCATCATGAACTTGGTGAGCGCCGGACGCCCCAAGATGCCGTTGTAGGGGAGCTCGAACTCGGAAAACATCGAAGATGATGTTCTCGGTCCGGTGGTTGCCCTTGGTGCCGAAGGTGACCATTAAGGACACCTGGCCCAAAGGCATGGTGAGGCCGGGGGAGACGCCGTAGAACGGCAGCGTCGCCTTCAGGTCCCCACGGGGTACCTGCATCTTGCCAAACACCTCGGGGGACAGGAGATTAAGCCCTGCACCCCCGTCGATCAGCATGCGGGTTACCTTTATATTGCAGATGGTGGGGGAGACCACGAGCGGGAAACGGCCCACGCCTGAGATGTTCTCGGGGTGGTCCGAGCGGTCGAAAGTGATCGGGGACCCCGACCACTTGAGCGCTCGGGATGCGTCGGAGCTCGGGGTCGCCGAGCACACTTCACGCGCCAAGAGCTTGAACTGACGGCGCGAAGTGGGCGTGAAGGCGCCCCCGTTGATGCATGCCACCGCCTGCGGCTCCTGGAAGCCGAGGTCTTCTTCTTGGCCCATCGGGGTTGTCGCCGCCCTCGGCGCAGCGCTCCTCCCGCTGCTTTTTGTTCCTCTCGCGAGGAACTTGACCGTCCGGCACTCGGAGAGGTCATGCCGTCGGTCTCGTGGATGGGACACCACAGGCCCGAGCTCGGCTGGGGAGCTCGGGGTGGCTTCTTGCCGCCGTTCGGCCCGCCGCGTGGGGGCTTACGAGGCTTGGCCTCCGCCGCCGCGACGGGCTCGGACTTACGCTTTTTGCCCTTCTTGTCCCGCTTCCCAGCGGGGCGAGAGGGGCCAGCGCCGTCGACCGCTGACTGGTCGGGGCGCGGGTCGTGCCAAGCACGGGCTTCCGCCGCCTTAGCGCACTTGTCCGCGATAGCGAACAAATCCGCGGTGGACTGGACGTCCCGAGTGCCCAGCTTCTCAAGCATCTTTCTCGTCGCGGACTCCCTGTCGGAAGGCGACGATGACGGCCTGATGAGATATCTTGGGGATGGTGTTGCGCACCTGGCTGAAAACGCTGGATGAAGTGCCGCAACGTCTCCCCTTTTCGCTGCCGGAGAGCGTGGAGATCGCTTTCCGTGCCAGGGCGCTCGAAGGTGCCCTGGAAGTTCGCCACGAACTGGTGGCAGAGGTCCTCCCAGGACGAAACGGAACCTGAGGGAAGGTTCATGAGCCAGGACCGGGCCGAGCCCTTCAGGGCCATCGGGAACCAGTTGGCCATGACCTTCTCGTCGCCTCCAGCAGCTTCCACCGCGGTGGGGTAGATCTGGAGGAACTCCTCGGGATGGAAGGACCCATCATACTTCTGCGGCAGCTCTGGCCGGAACTTGTTCGGCCAGGTGACGCGACGAAGTTCGGGAGTGAAGGCCTGGCAGCCCGTCCCATAAAGGGGGGTGCCGGCCTCCCCACCTTGCTGGACGCGATGATGCGCCCGAGAGCGCGCGCGGCCGGCGATAGGGCCGGAGGAGGACTGGCCCTCGTCCACCCTATCGCGCTCGCGCTGACGCTCGATGATGGTGCGCGCGTCCTCATCTTCCCTCGCCTGCCGAGGCGGTGGCGAAGATCTTGAACGTTCCCCCGGGCCGGAGAGGCGACCGAGGGGGGAGATCCGCCGCGCCGGCCGCCGGCAGGCGCGCGCTGCGGACGCGGTGGCACCGGCGGCGAAGCCGCGGAGGGGGCGGCGCGGGCGCCGCCACGTCCGGACGAGGTGTGAGAGCTCCTGGCCGCCGCTTGACGGCGGGCGGTGTCGACCAGGGTAGCAAGGTCCTGGAGCCATGGGCCCACGGGGGACGTCGCTTCCACTGGGACGGGGGGATGCCGGAGGAGGAACTGCGCCGCTTGGAGCGCGCTTCCCTCCCCGGGATCCGTGAAGTCCAGCCGGCGACGAGGTGGCGGCGGAGAGAGGCTCGGCGGCGGCCCCGGAAGCCCGCGGCCGTGGCCGAACTCAAAGGCAGCAGCAGCCGCCGACGTTCCACCGGTCTCGTTGCGATGATCTTCCAGACCGGGGGGATCCGCATCAGATGAGGACTCGGACAGACCCAAGCTTCCCTCACCGGGAGGCAGATCGGGATCCGCCATGGAAGTAGGCTCGAAAAAACTCTAAGCGCCCCCTACCTGGCGCGCCAGCTGTCGGCGTAGAGACGCCTCTAGCGGTGGTCCGGTTGGACCCCCTTTGGGATTCGGCCGGGGGCGCAATAGAGTTCTTCTTATGAGCCGGTGACGGATCTTGGGAAGGGTGGATATGATGCAGGAGACGCAGAGGATTTACCCAGGTTCAGGCCACCCGGAGGTGTAAAACCCTACGTCCTGCTTTGTGTGTGTGTATTGATCCGGTGAAGGTTACAGAGGTGTTCTTCCTTACAAGAGACTAGCTGATCTTCAAGCTAGCATAAGACGTTCAGAGCCTAAAAGAGTCTAGCTAACCAGAACTTTGAACTAACCAACCAAAACTCGAACCCTTTGCATGGCCTGGAACTCCCCTTATATAGCCGGGGGTTCACCACAGCGGCCAAGGGTACGGCAGGCGACGTGGGCGCCAAGGAACCGCCCACTCCTTCATTTAATGTGCTGCGCCGATTTTCGTGCCGGACGTCTCCCCGCCATGCTCCCGGACAGGGATGCTGACACCTTTATGCCCGGCGGGGGCCCGCGAAAGTGGACTTACCGGGCTTCTTCTGACCGAGTGGGTGAAACATCCGCTCCTGGGCCCCGGGTGTCAGCGACCAACCGCGCAGCGGGACGCGCGGTGATGCGACCCAAAAGGGGGCAAAAAGGGGTGACAGCGGCGCGGGCGCGTGGGGCGGCGCGCCCGGTCGGTCAACAACCCTGTCAGACGGACCCATCACATGGCAGGGGATGATGGCAAAAAGGGACTTGTGCCCTGCGCGGATGGGACCCGGCCTGACCGATATCATGCCCGCACAGGGCTTAGCATTTAATGTCCGAATGACAGGCATTAAATGCCTCTGCCGGGGCTGAGGCTTGTGGAGAAGCCAAACACTGCACCGGCGCGCCCGGAGGAGGGCCCCACAGGGGGACCCCACGACCCCCGAGCGCTCCGATCCCGAGCGGCCCCTTCGGCTCCCGAGGGGCGCCAGCTGTCCCGGGCTGTCCCCGGGCGACCCCGAGCACTCGGGGAGCACTCGCTGGAGGGTCGCTCGGGGCCCCTCGCGAGGGAGCGCCAGGAGGTCCGCTCGGGGGCTCATCCGAGCATTCCCCTGGGCCCCACGCCTTGCGGGACGCTGGGCGCTCGGGGAAGGGGCCCCGAGCGCTTCCTTGATTCTTGAGCCTTGGCCCTTCGGAGCCCAAGGCCCTTTTTAGATTGCTCGCAAGGGAGCGACGCTCGGGGAAAGCCCCCGAGCACCCTGGCTAGACCGCCGGGCCCACCTACTGCTGCGGCGGGGTCCTCACCGATCCCGGCCGCCACGTGTCTCGCCCTGCGGCCTTTGGTTGGCCTCCACCGGCAGTTCGGGGGACCCTGGGCCCCATTCCGCCAACAAACGTGCGCGGTCAGTACGCCAATATAGCGGGAGTTACTCCGCACGATCTGCACGGGCTAACCAACTCAGCGGTTGTAGTTATCCAGCCTCGTCAGCCCTATATAAGGCGAGGCTAGGGCCCCTGGGCAAGGGGTTAGACAGTTGGCCATTGCCTGTCATCTTCTCATCCAGGATAAGCTCGGCCGTCTACCAGCAGAACTTGTGCCGCTACCACAGCCGCCAAGTGCGAGGCCGAGCCTTTCATGAGGGTGATCTGGTCCTCCGACTCATCCAGGATAAGGCGGGCATGCACAAGCTTTCCCCGACGTGGGAAAGCCCCTTCATCATCCACCAAGTACTTCATAACGACACCTACCGACTGGAGGACCCAGCGTCCGGCCTCATCACGGAGAGGACTTGGAACATCGCCCAGCTGCATCTCTTCTACACTTGACCTCTATACTCTCAGTTATATTTAGTTTGATTATGCATAACAAATTTCTTCCGCTCAATCCCGAGTCGGTATCGCTTTGTTTATGATCTCACTATTAATTTGGTTTGTCTCCTTGGGCAACCCCCGGGGGCTACATAAAACGACCGAGTGGCTTGACTCCCTCAGGCAACCCCCGGGGGCTACCTCATTCCACCCACTGGGTGTACCGCGAGTCGGTGCGTCCCGACTACTCATCTAACTTTGTTTCTCTGGAAAACGTCTAAGTACATGTGTAGGCCCACTCTTCGTCCCCAACTACAGTCGCAACCCGGCTATCCGGTTGGCAAGAGCAAAAGCTAAAGGTCGGCTTGCACACGAAAGGACTCAACGTAGAAACGATTTAGACGAGTGAAATAACTTTAGATTCCAAAATATTTAAAGTCTTTACAACGTTTTCACTCGGCATACCGAGGGTTTACATCAAGTGCATTTATTCTTCTTCTTCTTCTGGCACTGCCTCCACACGCTCATCCAGGTCGGCGAACCCGGCGATCTGACTGGCGGCTCGGTGAACTTGGGGAAGCAGCTCCACGGGGTCGACCAACTCACCCTCCGCGTTAAGTGGAGCCCCAGCGGCAATCGAGTTGACGTCAGCATCAGGATAGTGCGCCAGGACCATTGCTAGCGCCATCCTAGCTCCCGAGCGTGCCGCCGACTCCTTCCACTCATCCACTTCTGCGGAGCCTTGCATGAGCTTGTCGGCGAGGGCGAAGATGCTGGAACTCGGCTCCTCGTTGGGCCACAAGGTGGCGCAGAGGTCCTGCGACGCTGACTTCATGTTCCGCACCAGGGTCTTCACTTGGCGGAGTCGGTCCTCCAGCGTGACGATGCAACCGGACATCGCCTCCGGTGTCCAGAAGGCCTCGAGTGCAGCCTCTGCCGGGTTGGCCAAACTCTGCAGTCATAGTGCCGCCCGTCTTGCCTGCTCATCCAACTCTGGGCAAGCGTCTGGGCACGAATTACTACAAGGAAACTGGCAAAGGAAAAGCATACCGAAGAAGCTGGCAAAGCTCTCGGACACTTACCGAGTAAGGACTCGTTGGCGGCTTTGAGCTGCTCCATGAGCTCCATCTCGCGCTTCCGCCACTCGGCGATGGTTGCCTCGTGCCGTTTCACCGACTCGGCCATCTTCGACTGGAAGCAGTCGACTTGCTTCTACAGTTCGCGGTTCATGGCGTTTAGCTTCTCGTACTGATCGACGAGTTGCTGATGTCCTCGCGAGCCTGCCTAAGCTTGTTGTGGAACGTGGCCTCCTTGGTGTCGAGCATCTCCCTCGCCCTCTCCATCGAGATGGAGTTCTTCAGTTGTTCCCTCAGGCGAGATGCTTCGGCCACAGCGTCTGCCCCCTCAAAAAAGTCAAAAACATCCGCGACTACAAGGCAAAGACAGAACTGCGACTCGGATACTTACTCCCCATAGCAGTAAGCTTCTCCTCGAGCGACTGACTCCTGGCCCTCTCGTCGGTCAACGCTTTCTCAAGGGAAGCGTTCCTCTCCACGAGGGCTTGGTTGTTTCCACCGAGTTGGGCCAACACCTAGGAAAAAGGAAGATTCGAGTCAGAAAAGTCTCTAGCCGGCTCAAACAGTTGGCTTGAGACTCGGGGGCTACACCCACTGGGTGCACTGACCGTGCCCCCAGTGTCAAAGGCAAAAAAGGAACAAAACACGATTGCAAAGACTTACCCCGACGGAGTTTTCGAGAGCGCTGGCCGAGTCCACCAGCGAGCTGGCCGCGCCTGCGAATTCCTTCAGCTTGGCACTGAGGGCGGCGATGCGGTTGGCGGTGTCGTGTGCTGCCGTGCACTCCCCCACGTTGTCACTTGACAATGTGAGCTGCGGGACGATAGGGAGGCCACCCGGCCGGCCGGGTGACGTCCCTCCCCTCGCAGGCAGAGCAGCTAGCACAAGGCTTCGCTCCACCACCGTGGAGTCGGTGGTCGCCGACTTGTCCGCCGGCTCGTCTCCGATGCGGGCAAGCTCGCCGCTGATGACGACATCAGTTGTGGACTCACCCCATTCAGGCAAGTCAGTGGCTGCGGCTCCGACGTCGGCGGTGGCATTGTCGTCGGTGGAGGCTTGGCCCTGGGCCTTATCGGCTAGCGCGGTGGAGTCGGCATCCACCGGGTCCCTCGACACCGGAGTCGGCTTCGGGTTCAGCTCACTCGCCGGAGTCGACACGACTCCGCCTCCAACGTTGGCACTCGGCGGAACCGTGTCCGCTGGAGTAGCGGCGGGGTTAGCTCCCGCATCCGGCTCCGGTGCCTCCACTGCGGGTGCGACAGGCGGCAGCCCGTGTGGAGCCAACTCCGGCAGCGGAGTTGAACTTGGCCCTGTGGATGTGCCGGGCTGGCGGCCTCCTTTGTCGCCCAACTTCTTCTGGACGCTGCAGTGGACAAGTTCCAACTCCGGCGTCAGTGTGTGCCCCCACTTCAACCAAAAAGATGAAGGCTAGGCTGAAGGGCTGCGTACCTGGAAGTCGTGGGGATCGCCTTGGCCACCGTTTTCTTCTTGGGCCTCCCCATGGTGGTCGGCGCTCCAGAAGAAGAAGTGGGAGCCGACTAGGAGGCAGTCGGCCAAGAGCGCTTGGAGGCCGACTCCGGCTGCGCCGACTCAGCCGATGCCTTCGAAGGCCCGGAGTCAGAGACATCGTCTGTCCGCCTCCGCTTCTGGGCCACAGAAGCCGCGGGCTCGGCCTCCTGGGCCTCGTCGCCCGAGTCCCCACCCTCGGTAGCCTCCTCGTCGACTTCCGCGTCGTCCAAAAGCCCCGGAGCTGGATTTTGCTCGGGGAAAGGCGGCATGGAACACAAGTTCATTAGGGTCTGCGGCATAAAAGACCCGGATTCAGAAGAAATCACAGCACGAGATAAGGCCGTAAAGAATTCGACTCGGTAAACGACTCACCGTGGGCGGAGGGCTGTCGACGGAAAAGGGCGGCACGTATGGCACCCTGTCGAGATCGGAGCGCTCCTTGGTTAAGCTCTTCAGCAGCTCCATGAAATCTCAGTCCGAGAGCTCCCTGGCCGAAACCCTGGTCGAGTCGCCCGCGCCCGGGTACTCCCACATCGGGTGCGCCCTAGCTTGGAGTGGCTGAATCCGCCGATTCAGCCAGGTGACGATGAGGTCGACTCTGGTGAGGCCCTTGTCTTGGAGCCACTGGATCCTCCTCATCAGGCGCTCGACTTCCGAAGCCTCTGCACTCGACGGCTTGGCACCCCAGCATTTCTGCCACTCGGGGGGCCCTCCGTGTACTTGGGAAGCCCTTCCTGGGCAGTCGGCGTGCGTTCGTCTGGGCAGTAGAACCAGCCATCCTGCCACTTCCTCACGGTGTCGAGGAGCTGTAGCTTGAAGTACTTGGCGCCGGCTTTGACTTGGATGCCGGCTCCTCCGCAGATCGATAGGCGCTCGCCGGCTTTGATTGGCTGCGCCTTCACGACGAAGATCCTCTTCCACAGTCCCCAATGAGGCCGAGTCCCCAAGAAGCATTCGCACAGTGTGATGAAACACACAATGTGCAGAATGCCGTTGGGGCTCAGATGGTGGAGTTGGAGGCCGTAGAAGAAGAGGAGCCCACGCACGAAGTCGTGCGGGGGCAGCGACAAGCCTCGCTCGACGAAGGGGATAAGCATCACCCGCTCGTGCTCGTGCGGGGCGGGCTTCACCTCCCGGAACGGCGCCCTCCAGTTGCAGAGAGCCTGAGGTGGAAGCAGGCCCTCGTCGGCGAGGCCCGCCAGGATCCAGTTGGTTACCACTGACAGCACCCAATCACCCTTCTTCCAACCGTCGGGAAGGGCGGCGGCGGAGGAGGAGGACGAACCCTTGCTCTTGTCGGCGCAAGACATCGTTGAAGCGGACGGGAGAAGCACTTGGAGTGGCCGGAATGAAAGCAAGGAAAGCAGCGTGCGGCGGAGGGCTCCGGTGGTTGTGGCGGCGTGCGCGAGGAAGGCGAAGAAAGCAGATGGGAACTGCTCCGCTCCCCCTCCGCGCCTGCCTTTATACGAGGAGGCGAACCGCTCTCCGCCTGGAATTGCGCTCCACGTGGCCACGGCCCGTTATGGTAACGGACGTCTCACACGCATCGTGCAGGACTCAAGGCGTCATCATGAACCGCCGCGGCGTCTCATCATGACCCTCCCGTAACAGGCGTCCGTTCAGTCATTAAAGGCGCCCGTCGAAGCAACAGCACGCAAAAGATTCTGCGTGACATCATCAACAGTCGCGACGTTCCATGCTCTCGCGAGACGGTTTGACCGGGTTCGGCTAGACTGCATACTAACACGCGCGGTCTCTGAACCGATTCGGAGCCGGACTCAGTCCACGGCGTCGCAACAAGGACCGACTGCCGGAGTCGGCCAACCGAGTACCGACCACGCCGGCACTGCCAAGTAGCATACACGCACCCCGAGGCGCACTGGCTGTGCTCACTCGGAAGCAGACCAGCTCTGCAAATGGGTGTCGATGGCCGGCCCAACGGGGTTCGCAGGTCACTCGGCAACACCCTGAGCGAAGGACAGACTCGGCATCCCCCGCGGCACGGGTTGGTCTCTGACTCAAAGCCAAATGCCAAAGTCCGTAGGCTCGATTCCGAAGCTAAAGATCGAAGGCGTTCCCCCTCAGACGCTAGCTGGCAACGATCAACTCGGATAAGCCCAAATGCTGTCTAATTTTCACTTGGAATTCATGATACGCCTCCCAGCGGGCCACTAGCCTTTCTCTCCAACAGAGAAACTTGGGTATCACCGAGGCTTCTTTTTTCACTATTAGCGCATACCTAACTTTTTCAGGAACTGCTGGAATCCGTCAAGGTTTCTCTACAGGTGACTCGGCGGCACGCACAGTTCGCTCCCCAGACGGCGCCTGCATCAAAACCCTGAAGCACTCGGGGGCTACTGATGGGGGGATCTCCCCGGGGTAGGCCGAAGAAGTGGACTCGGCCGGTGCGGCCGGAGGTGGCCCAATCCAGGTCCATGAAGTCCACTCGGTTGGGCCGTTAGTGCATCATCAGGATAAGCCTTACCACGACGCGTTCAACCCATGACCCGTTCAACCAACGGCACCCGATCGACGCGCCACTACCAGAGGCAACGTGCGCGGTCAGCACGCCAATATAGTGGGAGTTACTCCGCATGATCTGCACGGGCTAACCAATTCGGTGGTTGTAGTTATCCAGCCTCATCAGCCCTATATAAGGCGAGGCTAGGGCCCCTGGGCAAGGGGTTAGATAGTTGGCCATTGCCTGTCATCTTCTCACACTTGTACGCATTACTCTCCACTGTACAATCCTCGCACGAGGCAAGATCAACAATCCAGCAGGAGTAAGGTATTACCTCTTCCACAAGAGGGCCTGAACCTGGGTAAATCTCTCGTGTGAACCGCCTAGATCATCCGCTTGCGCCCCCAAATCTACAAAAATGTATAGTGCCGCGAAATCCCCGCAACATCAACTAAGCCCATTTTAAATTCATTCTTGATCAGAAATTCTTTCAATGTATCATACCATGCTTTAGGTGCTTGTTTTAAACCATAAAGTGCTTTGTGCAATTTATAAACATGATGTGGTTTCTTAGCATCTTCAAAGCCAGGTGGCTATTCAACATATACAAGTTCAGAAAGTTTACCATTGAGGAAAGCTGACTTCACATCCATTTGGTAGAGCTTGATGTTATGATGAGCAGCATAGGCATGTAGAATCCTGATGGCTTCAAGTCTTGCTATTGGAGCAAATGTTTCACCAAAGTCCAAACCTTCTACTTGAGTGAAGCCTTGAGCAACTAGTCTGGCTTTGTTCCTCACCACCAGCCCACTCGTGTCTTGTTTGTTCCTGAAGATCCACTTAGTTCTAATGACATTGTGGTCATGGGGTCTTTCCACCAGGGGCCAGACTTGATTCCTCTCAAACTGGTTCAGCTCTTCATGCATATCATTTATCCAATCAGCATAATTGAGAGCTTCATTTATATTCCTGGGTTCAACACTGGAGACAAAAGAGTAATGCTCACAGAAATTTGCAATGCGAGAACGAGTAGTCACTCCCCTATTAATGGTACCAATGATTTGGTCAACAGGGTGATCCTTCTGTAGCCTGCTGATCACAAGGGGTTCAGGGTCAACCACCTGTGTCACAGCTGTTGGTGTTGCCTGTGACACAGCTGGCTCTTCCTGCCACATAGCTGGCTGAGACAAGTCCTCTGCATCCAATTTATCATTAGCTGGGTTGTACTCGAGCTCTATGTCTTGCTCTCCAGTGTCTTCAACCAGTGATGGAGCTGGTGATTCATGATCACTTGGTGAGGCAGATTCCTCCTTGACAGTAGGTCTGATCTCACCAGTGGATTTCTTGAGAATATCCTTGCTCCCTACATCATTAGCAACTTGCTCTCCTTGGGAGCCATAAGACTCATCAAAGTCCACATCTATAGGTTCTTCAACAACCTTTGTGGAGGTGTTAAAAACTCTATAGGCATGGGAGTTAGTGGAATAACCAAGAAAAATACCAACATCAGATTTAGTTTCAAACTTAGAGAGGTGTTTGCCTTTTCTAAATATGTAGCACTTACAACCAAATACCCTAAAGTATGAGATAGTTGGCTTAGAGTTCGTGAGCAGCTCATATGGAGTCTTCTTGAGTAGTGGATGTAGATACAGTCTGTTGATTGAGTGGCAGGTAGTGTTGACAGCTTCAGCCCAAAATCTTGGTGAAGTCTTGTACTCATTGAGTAGCGTCCTTGCCATCTCTATCAAAGTTCTATTCTTCCTTTCCACAACACCATTCTGCTGTGGGACATATAGACTTGAGAATTCATGCTTGATTCCATGCTTGTCCAGAAATGCCTCAACCTTGGAATTCTTGAATTCACTCCTATTGTCACTCCTGACCTTGACCAGATTTATCTTCTCCTTTAAAAAGAACACCCAAGTATAGCGAGAAAAATCATCTACAATGACAAAGCCATACTTGTTACCTCCCAAGCTCTCATATGTAGTAGGACCAAATAGGTCAATGTGTATGAGCTCAAAAGAAGTGGTGGTGGTCATGATGGACTTAGGACGATGAGCAGCTCCAACTTGTTTGCCGGCTTGACATGAGCTGCAGGGCTTGTCCTTCTCAAACTTCACATTTTCAAGCCCTATGACATAGTCATGTTTGCTCAGCTTGTTGAGAAGCTTAATGCCTGCATGTCCTAGCTGCCTGTACCACAGCCAGCCAACACTGGTCTTGGCCATGAGGCACCATGGAGCTGCTGTAGTCTGTTCATTGAAATTGACAGTGTATAATTTTCCAGACCTGCATCCTTTAAACACTTGTGAATCATCAGATAGTTTAGAGGCTATAACCTCATCTGGATAGAAAGTGACTTTTATACCTGTATCACACAGTTGTGACACAGACATTAGACTATAGCCTATCTGATCCACAAGCATAACATTTGATAAGGAGTGATGTTCAGATATGGCAACTTTACCAATACCATTTACTTTTTTCTTGGAGTTGTTTGCATAGACCACATATTTGCTTGGCAGATTTTCATTGGTGATCTCTACAAACTCCTCCCTGCCTCCAGTCATATGTTGTGTACATCCACTGTCCACAACCCAATCAGTTCCACTGGAGACAGTGTCCTGCAAGGTCAGTTATGAAATTTAGGGACCCAAACTTGTTTGGCTCCCTTAGCAGTTTTATCATAAGTAGAGACAGCAGTAATGGGGTTAGCAAGTTTGTTTCTAGAATTCACAGCCTTAGCAATGGATGATATAACATGAATCCTCTTTGGTGAACAGTGCAAGCCACCTGTGACACTGGTGTTCTCACAGCTGTGTGAGGTACCGGTGACACAGGCAACAATTGCCTTAGGTACCCAGATAGCTGGTGACCATTTTCTCAGGTGCTTGCGACCCACATACTTGGCTACTATCTTGCCTTTCCTGTCCTTCTGTAGAACATAGGATGGATTAGATGGAATGTTCACCACATTCCTTTTGTTCTGCTTGTGACCAACATGGTTGTTGTCATTTGTACTCGCCTGTCTCACAAACTTAGCTGCAAGATTAGAGTTAGTGATAGCAGGCAGTTTATTTCTGTTCACAGTAGGATTATAACCCAGGCCCTTTCGGCCATCATTCTTCCTGAGCATTTCAACTCTAATCATCTGATAGTTTTGCATGTCAATGTTGGCAGTGCAAAGACCTTTCCTCATAAGCCTCTTAATTTCCTCAAGCTTCTCCTTAAGCTTGTTGTGCTCAGCTGCATCCACAGAGTTAGTTGGAATAGAGGTTGAAGCCTCATTCGAGTCATCAGTTGCAACACATGTGGATGTTAGAACATTTGTGCGAGTAGCACAATTTAAGCAGGTTTCAACAATTGTAGAAGCAGGCATGGATATAATATCAGAAGCAACAGGAGATTTAGTATCATCAATGCATTTGGTATGCTTTGCCTTTAGCTCCTCATGCTCCTTGAGAAGAAGCTCATGAGCTTGCTTAAGCTTGTCATGAGTAATATCCAAGTTCTCCTAATCCAGCCTGAGATTCTCCCTGTCATCCATACCTCATCACAAGTTTCTCTGAGCTCTCTGAGTTTATCCCTTAGAGATATGTTCTCCTTCCTCTCCTTGCCATATGATTTATCTGTTCTTTCCAAGATACCCATTAATTCAGCATAATCAGGAAAGTTTTCCTCAATAAGTACCTTAGACTCTTTGGCCATGAGACAAAGAGGTGCAGAGGTGGATAACAACTGATCGGCCTTGGCATTGATGTTGGAGCTGTGTGACTTGGATGTGTCATAGCTAGGTACATCAGTTATGCTGATGGCAATCCCAGCAACTTCTTCTTCTTCAGATTCTTCTTCTGAGCCTGAATCATCTGAAATCCAAGCCTGTCCAACGTATGCTCTTGCAGTAGCTTTATTCTTGGCATAAGTTGGATGCTTGCTGTTGAAAGCCTTCTTCCTCCCATGAAAGTCTTTCTTCTTCTTATGTTGGCTGTTGTCCTTCTTCTTAGCTGAACAATCAGCAGCAAAATGTCCTTCTTTGCCACACTCGAAGCACTTGTTGTCTTTGACCAGCTTCTTCCCCTTGAATCTTTCACTTGAGCCAAGCTGCTTCTTCTTCCTATAAAATCTTCTGAAGTTTCTTGTAAGCAGATTTAGCTCAATTTCTTCACCACTGGTCATCTCTCCATCCAAATCATCACTGTCTTCACTTTCAGGAAGAGAAGCCGAGGCAGTGGTCTTCAGTGCAATATTCGTCTTGATTGAAGAGGGTTGACTGTGCTTGCTTTCCTGCTTTAGTTCTATTTCATGTGTTAGAATCCTTCCTAACACCTCAGTGGGCTTCATCTGATCGAAGCCATCTTTCTCTTTCAGCATCAGAACTAAAGTCATGTAAGACTTTGGCAGCACGGATTAGAACTTCTTAACAACATCTTCATCATCAGCTCTATTTGATCCAAGAGCTCTTAGTTGATTTGTGATGATGGTGAGTCTTGAAAATAGGGAATTGGTATCTTCACCGTGTTCATACTCAAATCTTTCTAGCTTTGACTCTAGCAGACTTCTTTTGGACTTTTTCAGAATGTTGCTGCCCTCAATATCTGCTCCAAAGTGTCTCATATCTCCTTGGCAGAATCCATGGTACTGACTCTGTTGAAGTCATGCTCTTGAAGTCCCATGAATATGGTAGTGGTAGCTCTTGCATTATTCTGAATGTTCCTCTTATCGTTTATGCTTCGAATGATGGTGCCTTCCAGCCTATAACCTGCATTCACAACCTCCCAGACATCTAGGTCTATTGCGATAAGATGCATCTACATCTTTCTCTTCCAAAATGCATAGTTAGATCCATCAAACATAGGGATTTTACCCTCATAGCCCGACATCCTATCAACTCTAGCTGTTAGGCCAATTCAAAAAGCAACCTGCTCTGATACCAATTGAAAGGATCATAGTTGCCGATTAAAGGGGGGTGAATAGGAGGCTAAACAAATTTTAAACAATTTCTTCTCTTTGTCTAAATTAAGGCTTTAACAGATCAATAGGTTGAGCTAGCTATGTGACAAGTGAGCTACACAGGCACTGTATGATATGTAAATTAACAAGCAGCTGTCACACAGGTAGCTAAAACAGGTAAATAGAAAGCCTTAAACAGATGTGCTAGATAGGTGGCTATGAAACAGGTAACTGGCACAGATAACAAACAAGAGATACAGCAACTGTGACACAGCTATGCTAACACAGGCAAAGAGTAAGAATTGCAGCTAGATTGAGAATAACAGCAAATCACATTAGCATGCTAATCACATACGCAAGAAAGTGCTAAAGGTAAAGTACTCAGGGAGACAGGGAGTTTTTTACAAAAGTTCCCACTCTCTTTTCAGAGATGGTACGTCTCCGTTGGAGAGGCTACTCCGAGGAGCTCGTCAGCACCAAATCGTGCTTGTTCTCTGAGTACCTGAGCTTTCAGGTCTCTTTCACTTGTTTGTGGAAGTCCTTTCGTCTTGCAGCAGGTAGACTTCAAACACCTTCACAGACTACTGCACCAACCCACACAAGTTTGGGTGGTTGCAGCAACTCCTACGCCTGTCTAGGAGTAGACACTCCAAGAAGGAATCTGCAACAAAGACTCTTGGAGGAACCAGTGCTCTCAGTGCTCAAAGCTCTATCTCACACTTGAACTAAGGCTTGGATAATTTGCTTCTGTTCAGGAGAAAGAGGTTTGCAACGATCGAAATGGATTGGCAAAAGTTATGCAAAGGTTGAGGTCGGAGACCTCCCCTGGTCCTTTATATATAGAGTCCACAAGCATCTGACCGTTACTCTTATGCCACGTAGGATTAAGTGGGTCACCAGTGACAGGCACCGATGACATAACCAATCACTCCGCACAATGGTAACCGGCTCAGACAGACCGACACCTGTGTCACCGGAGGCTGACACAGGTGAAACCCTAACTGACGTAGCTTCACTACTCAGCCCGGTCTTGGCACACTACATGCCCTCAGCGCACTAACTCTTAAGCCTAATAAAGAGAGAACCTCTAACAATCTTCTGACTCAGCAGACAGACTATTGCAGTGCAGTTCCCTTAGCATTTATAAGCTCTCTCCTGGCACAGAGATGTATCTGAGTCATAGAGCGGTAGTTCACCTGTGACACAGCTATGCCATACAAGTAACTTTGGCTCTGGGGTTTTAGGATGCTAGCACAACGGTGTGCTAGCACAATCCAGTTTCACACTTGTGCAAAACTATTGTTACAGGGCCACTGACCTCAATGCATCAGTGCCACTGTCCAACACTCTGAGCACTTTGAACATAAGGGACTCCAAAGAATCAATGCTACTTCATCCTTCTTAATAGTACAGGTGTTTCCTAAGGACTCAAGAGAACTAGCAAACCTAGGCTTCAGCTTCCACCAACTGTAGTCACGGCCCTTGACACATCAAGCCACCATCACCTTGCTTGCAACTCCTTACCTAGCACCGGCTTCTTCACAGCTGTGACACAGCTGCCTAGCGCAGCCATCTCCTTGTCCTGAAAACCACCTTTGTACATTTTGGGTGGTCATCCTTTCCTGGATGACTCCTCTTCATGGAACCTACTTATCCTGTTTACACTCAATGTAAACATTAGATTCCAGTTTGGGTTGCCATTAACCATCAAAACTAAATTAGGGGCCTAGATGCTCTTTCACACGGGTGTATGGTGGTCTTGTGGCAAAGGCTTGCGGTGCTTTTTTTTCGCTAGCGCAAGAGCTTCCCCCAGATTCATGATGCTAGCGTTATCGGTCTTTCTCCTAGTCCTTGGCGAGCCTGTAAGGAGGCAGTGCAGTCGAATGTCCCTGCTACTTCAAGGGAAGCCGCGACCCAACTCCAGGTCTTTAGTGGCCGGTGACCTGCATGTAGTGGCAGAGCGTTGTGGTGCTGACAAGAGTAGCCTTCAGCACCATTGAGGCCACAGTTGCGACATGTCGCCCGACGCGTATCCTCCTCCTGTGTGATGTTTTGATGTGAGAACACATGGTCTTTCAGGTGATTTTGTAATTTCCATTTCTTTGCGTCCCTTCCTTGTGAGGCTTTTGCACTTCTAGTTTTAATTTTAAGAGGGGTTCTTTAAAAAAAAGGTCGACATTGCCATGTCTCTCTTGTCACATCCTCTCGCAAGCGACATTTGCATCGTCGATATCTCGTCAACTTCTCTAACCTATGCCAATAGAAGAGGGCTTCTCTAAGCTATGCTGGTGTCAGGCAATGATACTTGGAAACCGGTGGTAGGAGCTTGAACCAGTTATGACACCTTAGCAAGAGACGAGAGTAGCTCCTACATTGTCATACTTGTGTTCCAATCGATCTGCTTCAAACAACTAAAATCCCCAGAGAAAGAAGATCCAAAAAAGGATGTCTCCGTTAGGACAGATTGAACCATACAACATATGAAGAACTATGAGCGAAATTAGTATCTTTCATGGAAACACAATCCAAGCACAGTAGGTGAGGTGAACAAATCGAAAAGATCTATCAACACCCTTCTCCATCTTGCACCCCCTTCCTCTTTTCTAGGGCATCAGTACACTTCTCTTTTCCTCGCTCCCTCAACACCGTCTGCAAGCATAGCCAACCTAAGGCCGAGGAAGGCAGTGGCCGTCTCAACCGAGCTACCAAAGGAGGGCAAGCACGCCGACCCCGAGGTCGAGCAGGGCACTGGCAGCATGGCTGCTAGGGCGATATGGAAGCTTCCTTCTCCTCCTCTCTCACCACCGGCTCATCCACCAGCATGTCTATAGTGCCTCCTCTCCCTCACCATGGCCACAGCGGGTGCCGCCAACACCGGCACCTGCGGTTTCTTCGTCGAGGACAGCACGTCATGGAAGTTAACTCTTACCAAGCACCCAGTCATGAAGTCTCTACGTGCGTGTGTACACTAGGTCTATAGAAACTGGAGCCCAGGGGCAGTATGTGTGAACATCTTTTTATTCTTATAATCCTGCGATTGCCATGGATGAAATTAATTAAGTCTATTCTCCATTCCCCGTTCTTCTTGTTCCCCAGTGGCAGAGAGAAAAACTAGGAGAGCAGAGAGTGAATGTGAAGAAATTGAAGGGAAACCCAAATGTCCATGTCTCAAAAGCCAATGTCAGCGAAGTTGGTGAGGGTGGCACGTTAGCTGCTCAAAACCGCTTTTGGACACACACTAGTTAGTTATACAAATATGAACATGCAATTCCAAATTCATAGGCCTACTTGATAACTTGAACTACTTCGCAAGTTTTGGGACCTATGCAGATGTGCCTTTTGTTCCTTTTTACATACATTTCAAATGATTTATGCTAACTTACAACAAAATTCCCCGCAAAAAACTTAAAACAAAAATTGAATCAGAAGCGCAGTTCTCACCTGAAATGTTATACAGCTTTACTGAACTAAACAACTACGCCCATTATGACCTGCCAGCTTGGACAGGCATGTACAACTACTGGCCAATTGGCCCTTTTCCACTGACTACTAATACTTCTGTTGAACACCATGGTGTAGGGTAAACGGGTCAGCGAATAGCACTAAGTAGTACGTACCAAGTTAGTCAAGCAATGTATCGCGATCCTTTGTCACGACTCAAAGAAATTCAAGATCTACTCTTTGAGGCAGAATCCGAATCAAGTTGTTGGAGGTTCCCAATGTGTTCAATCAACTATGTCATGATGCTGTAACACCATTGATAAACAGCATATGAGATAGTGATTGTGCGTTCCATCAGCCACTGCTAGATAAATAATACTGTCAGTGAATGCAGAAATGAAGTTCATGCCTTTCCATTGAACATCCTGCAAAATTTCACACGAAAAGTCAGGACATGGGAAGCGATACATGTGAGATATTATAGAACCAGAAAAGGAGGAGGAAATTTGGAGGTTTAAGGTAGTACCAGTTTGTGTATAGGTATAATTTTGTCATGCTACACTTTCACGAGTTTAGCTAAACAAAACTGCATATGATTGACACGACTGGAGCTTGCCTGAAGTGGCAATACCACAAGGAGGAACCATCCATTGCTGACTAAACAAATAGTCGTGTCTGCTTTCTCATTTTTCATTTTTCTCGAGCATGAATAGTTTGTTCCAGGAAAGGGTGGTTGGCAAAACCTTCATTTTGATGAAATAATCTAGTACTTCACAAGGGCTGGCATTACGGCATAGCAATCTGCTAAGCAATGAAAGAGCCAGTTCAGAAGTAGTGTGTCTGGCAGATTGACCAGAAGTTCAGCCTAGAAGAGAGCAAACGTGTTAATAAGGTAATAAATGGGAAATAGAATATTCAAAGTGGTATAAGTTGAAAAGGTAAGCTCAAGTTCCCCGACTTCACTAGAAAGGAAATTTACGTGTGGCCTACATGATACTATATCTTTATGAGGTCACTCAACCATGGAATTTTCTAACCAATACCATGATATGTTATCAGTGGATCAAAGCACAAAATAGACATAATGGCCCGAATGATTGACATGTGGATTGGTGCGAGGGTTCCATTTCCCATTTTCCCCAAATCTCATCCCTATCCTGGTCCAGTTTCCAGTTGATCGCTCCTTACCTTTTTTACTTTTGTATTTGTATTAAGTTTTCATGTTCTCCTCATCTCACTTACCTTCACAAACATTACAGTAGAAATATTTCCAGATAGTTCTGTACATACCAGACCAGGCAAGGGATTTGGAACCTGCTTGGCGCTACACAGTTAAGCAGCAAATTGACCTGCCCATCTTTTAAGTAGTACTGTTGATATTTGTGAGGTCTACTTGTTTTGCAATCTTGCTGAAAATTACAAGGCACGCATGCATAGTTAATGCTATTTTCTCTGTTTTGCACCTATTTATTTCGTTCTCTTTCTTAAGCATTTATGCATGACTAACATGGGCTCTGCTACCAAGTTGATCAGGGTAAATACCGTACAGAAGACGGCCTGCCTAGCTCAGCCTGAATGGGATGGGAAACTAGAAATAGGGAGATGTGGACCATAGGCGAGGGACAGGAAGACTCATCATACTCACTGCTTGCCTTTAATGGATTATAGCCATATGCCTTATATAGGCTTGGTTCCTAAGGGCTAAGAAATGCCACATCACACCTTTTCGAACCACGGTGGGACCCAATTCCTCCCCACCCACCTCCCAACTCACGGACGCGTGGACCCGTCAATTTTTTATTTGGCTTGGAACCAATTCATGGGCTACAGGGCTAGCACTGGCGCTAAGAAGATTCTCTTGGCTCCAGAGGGTGGTGCCCCTCCCTCCCTCCCTCCCCATTCACCTTGTATGATTAACGGAGGAGTAATGGTTTTGGAAAAGAAAGAATTGCCATGGCTACAATTCACAAGCAATACAATATAGTAAAATTTCAAATTTTCAATTATATGCCCTCTCGGCTAATGGGCTTATTCAGTGCATCTCGTTTACAGGAGTATGCTCATTCTTATTTTTGCCTCTTTCATTCAGAGAAATCAGTCACTTCCTATTGATTGGTAGAATGATGGTATTAATTGCTACCAGTAAATGTGCTTCTTCTGGATAGTGAGCACCAAAAATTGCGCTGCACGTCTAGAGTAACAAATAGTAGATAAGCTTATTTAGTATCAGTGTATATTTCAACAGATTCTTGGACATAAAACCATTAAGCATTCTAAATTCTAGTCAATTACGCAAAAGCAAAAGACAGGTTTGATAATAAAAGCACCATTGTACCTACTGTGCCGGTATTTTTCACAATGATACTTTTAAGGGGATTTTCTCACGTACTCAAGGAAACTACATATCATTGCACCTAGCACGCCAATACTTTTTGCAAATGAATCTTTTATGGGGATTTCTGACATACTCAAGGAAACTACATAGGGATATGTTGATATTTACCTTAATTTCCTTTCCAGTGAACGATAGGGAGTTCCGATGTGTCTCAGAAGCCATTGCTTCTGCCATGAGCCTAAATACCTTCTTGTTCATGTTTGTTTTCATGATGATCATTTTGCCAGATGGATATATCCGACTGATACCAAGATCTGCCGCCATCCGCCTTACGTAGAGCTTTTTTAATAGCAACTGTGCAAAAAAGAAGGCATAGTGAAGTAAGCCACGAAACTGTAACATCAATACATCATCAAAACTGATAGTATCAGCATGAAACATTAGCAAACATCAAACCTCCATATCACGGGGTTCCTTCCCATATCGTCGACGAAGATCTTCAGTGAATTGGACTAAGTTCGATATATCCTTTTCTGCAGCTTTTGCTGCTTCATTGAGCAATTCAACAGGATTTTCAAGATAGCTTATGTATTCAGAGGAGAGATGTGGAGAAATGTTTATATCCAGCTGTGCAAAGAATAGTCACTCAGACACAATGTTCATGAAGAAAATCAAAAGGGAAAAATATCTGAATGAAATGATTCATGATTGCATAAAACCCAAAAGATGAAAGTTTTTTTAGGTTCACCTGAACATCTTTGTAAGGAACGGGGTTAAGACAAAATTGATCAACCTAAAAGATAGAAAATGAAATAACCCTGTCAAGACTCAAGAGTTATTATGGTAAAAACATGTCATGCAGTAATTTCAGAAGGGCATTTGGCTCATACAACTACTACAACATTTAAAAAATAAGAGAAAATCATAATACAAATGCATCCTCCAATGCATTAAGGGCAATGCCAAAAAACTTTTGACTAACCACGAGACATAAAGATGACCATAATATGGACTCCATGAGTGAGACATCCTCTAATAAAAAAGAATGAGACAGATATCTGCCACAAGAGAGTCCTGAAGGGGAATACATAACCATGTGACTACTACACTAACAGGCCAAATAAGAAGAAATAGTTTAAACCAGAGTTCATTTCTTGGAAATAGGCATCTTAACACAGCAACAAGTGAACTAGCAGTCTAGCACCGCTGATGCAAATAAGTAAATGCATAGATGGGAATTAGAATAATAGCTTGCATTATGACCAACTTTTTCATAGCTGAATATAGTTTATACAATGTGCTAGGACGTGGACAGTAAATGATGCAAAGAAATGGTACAGTTTTTGTGTTTGTTAGCTAAGAGGATATCAATAAATTGTCCAATTCACTAGGCAAAATAAAATAATGGTGATAATAGAATAAGGTCATCTTTTGTCATGGTGAAAAGCAATATGTATCTTTGTTCCAATTGCAGGTCCACCTTGCAGAACTTACAATTGCAAGTCTGGTAGATATTTATGCCTTTTATGGAAAAGCTCAACTATGAAATGTGGGTTTTCCTTTGCACCAGCATATTGCATCAATAAAATTACTCATAATACAGGTGTTTCCTTGCAAAAAGGCCCAAATGCTCAAGGCTCATAATGATATTAAATAAACAATAACATGATTATCAAAATATGAGATGTCAAACTAACAGGCCCTGCTGCAGATCCAAAAATAAGAAGTGAATTTTGAACAGAAGAGAAATCACTAGTAAATGTGTCTGAATAAAATGGTGATACCTTTGACAAGCTATCAAAAAGCATATCAAAGAATAGATCGATGCCAACATTCGCAACATCTCCAGATTGTTGCTCACCAAACATGCTTCCAAATCCCCTAATACCCATATCCTTCTCTGCAATATGGAAGCCTTGACCAAGATCCGAATGCTCTTCAATAGCTCCAAGTCTATCCTGCAGATGGAAACATTAAGTCACAAATGAAGATATGAAAATGTCTATTGGATTGCAGGGAAAAACACATATTTTGAAAGAAAGTTACATATATATTTTGGGCAAATCGGAGGTGGAATCCATTGTCCATCCTAAACGGGGCATTGCATTTTCAGGTTCCAGGTAAGATAGTCTACTGTGGTGCCTAACAAATTACCTTCCAAAAGGAAGGTTTTGGAAACTTACTAATTTTATGTGGGACCTCTCGTTGAAAACGCATAATGGATGTGGAAGTGTTCGCTTCGCCCAAAAACTCCAGAATGAGCAGGGGAGGAATCAGGCATGTGATTAAACTGGGGACATGCAGGCTTCAAGAAAGTACTGCATAGCCTACAATAGGGCTAAGCAAGATGAGCCTAGGCAGTATAGAGATTCGAGATGCAGGAGATGACGAAGCATCTTCACTGCTGACAATCTAGTGTTTATAATTATAAGTTTTAGCTGTTTTCAAATAAGGTGATAACGTTAATGTAACCCCGAAAAGTAGGTTGGTTATTGCATATCTGTTTGGGCAAACTTTTGGAGTTGATATCTGTAATCTATCATGTAAGACATTTTATTCCAACTTTTATGATGAAACTGGGAGGAATACTGTTTCTAGCACCACCAAGGAAAAGTAACACCACTGATCAGAAAAGTGCAAGGATAATGAACTAATAACTAATGCAGAGTTCAGTGAGAGCTGGGAGAACTGTCCTAAAGCTGCAGCAAAGCAAGGAGATAATGGGCCAGTGTTGGATGTCTTTAGTCTTTACAAAGGACATAAGACAATACAGATCCTGACTCATGCTGCGCAAGAGATCTCAAGGGTTAATTGTGACACTAAAATCAATGATTCTTTTACATCATACCAAGCAGATTTAACAAAAAGCAGTAGGCGTCATAATTTAGTTTGCTTCATTTGACCATAGAATCGGGCTAGTCCTGCAAGTGGTGACAACAGCAGCATCAACACTAACCTCAAACTTAGTGGGCAACAGCTAGGCCCAAGTTGTCAACACAAATACTTCAAAATTTCTAATGACGTACCACCAAAGCTGGTAAATGGGCCTTAGAAATCACCAATAATATGCAAACCACTATCTTGGAATAATGAGAGGTCAGGTTCTATTTGTTATTGGAATTTTCAATATCCCATAATACCCAAAATATGCTTTCAGCATCAGGTACATTGAATGCTATCAGAATAAATATTGGATGTAAATAACAAATTGGAGGGCATTACTGCAGAGCTCACCATTGCAATTCTTGAGAGCAAAGACTTATCAGTGTAGAAGAGGTATGTGAAACCCTCTCTGCCTGATCTTCCTACTCTTCCTCGCAACTGTGAATGAAAAACAAAGCAGTGAACTTGTTGATTTAGGGGCATGCATCAAAATTATATGATCCCAGATTTGATACATGAAATATTTTGCAAACAAGGCAAGTAAAACATATAAGAAATGAAAGCCACCTGATACAGCTGCGCGAGCCCAAATAGTTCAGCATACTGGACTATCATTGTGTTGGCATTTGGAATATCTATTCCACTTTCAATGATATGTGTGCAGACAAGAATTTTCACTTCCCCGCAAGAGAACTTTTCCATCGCAAGTTGTATATTCTTTGACACTTTCTGTGGAAAACAAGATTTAACAAGAAATTGATCAATAGGGCCAAAGCACCATTCATCTATGCAACTAGATATAAATTATTATCAAACTTCTAATGGCAAATGTGGATGCTGTCCCATCATAAGCTAACTTTCTGGAATAACTAGCAATTTAAGGTACAGGCTTGAACAAAGCTGGCAGGTTAAGCTTACATAAATTGAATAAATGTGAATAGCCATTCTTGATCAAAATTAATATGAACTATAAAAGAATAAGGTCCTCCCTGATTCCCAGATTGAGTCTCCCGCTAAACGAATTTGGTTAATAACCAACTACACAAGGATATAACACCACAGCTAGATAAGCTAAACTTATATAATAGGAAATTTTGCATTGATGCACTCTGGCATTTAATACAAAGTAGTGCACACAAATATAGAGTATTCATGAAGAAATTATGAAATTGCATCGTAAATGCAGAAGTCTTGTATTCTGAATCAGCTTAGTCAACCAACCTTTCCATGAGCAACAGCCATGGGTACATCTGGAAGAGAGTCCTTGAGAAATTGCAATACGTCATCTATCGCTGTTGAATAATGAAATGAAACATGAGAAGTGCATAGGCATTTCAAAAGACCAAAGTGCATTGTTATATCCAAGAAATTCAGATGAATGCATCTCATATTGTATCTGATCTGGCGGATCATTACATGTACAGAAAGAGCAATCCTATGCATAATTATAAATTGGGGTGACCATCACTTCAACTAAAAGAGGTGGAAGAAGAGTTTGATAAAGGCCAGTTCACATTGGTGAACCACACATACAAGATATCAAGTTTAAACAGGATAAATACTAGTTGATCAAGCCAGTTTTGTGCCAGAGCATTTATGTCATATTCTTGCTTATTGCAAATTTCCAGTGAATTGGAAGCTTGTCCGGGTAAATTATAGCAGTGGTTATAATAATTACGATGGCTTTCTTGCCTGTTCTAGTTTCTCTTTATTGCATAAATATATATGTATGCGAATCTTTGTGTTGCTGGGGTTATAATATTTTCTTTTCAGCAATAGAATTTTATCATCATCATACTTCCTTTTCAGCAATAGAGTTTTATCGTCCTTCCATTTATGAATGCCCAGAAACTTAGGAAACTTCCGCCATTCATTCAAAATTATGGAAAGTATAAGCCCTGACTCCGTAGCGCGGATACGGCAAAAAAGCCGCGTATCCTGGGGCAATACTGCCCGGATACGACGATACGTCTGAATACGTCCGGATACGTATCCCGTACGTATCAACCGATTTTTTATTTTAAAAAATTTATTAATAATTCAGATACGGCGGGATACCTCGTGGATACGTGTACAATACGTTTAGGGGTTGATCTCCTCAGCCCCATCCCCTGTTTCCCACCGCGCCGCCCTGTTCCCCATCGCCGCCGCACTGTCACCCTTGCGGCTGTGCCCCACCGCCGCCCTACACCGCGCCGCGCCACCCCTGCCACGGCGTCACACCGTCGCTCCCGCATCGCGCCGCACCGCCCTAGCATCGCAGACGCGGCGAGCGCCTCTTCCTCTCCGCGCCGCCACTGGAGTACACCGCGCTGCGCTGCCGGCCGCCGCCCCTTCGTCTCTGCTAAAGCCACGCCGCTGCCAGGCCCGCCAGCGCCGCCTCCTTCCCCACCGGGCGTCCCCTATCAGCTACTCCCCTCCGATCGCAGGTGAGCGCAAGTGCTCATGTGCTCAGCACCACTGCTCATCAGCTCAAGTAGTCAAGTGCTAAAGCTATTTGCTGATGCTTTGATAATTTGCTGAATTGTTTATTTGCTGATGACCTGATTTTTGACACATAGCTACTGAAGTGCTGAGTAATCTTTATATTGAGCTATTATACATTTATACTTACTGCTATTAGTATACATGATGCTTTTTTTTTGTGCATGGTGTCTTCAAGAATATGAATGTACTGCACTGTTGCTGCAAATTTGCAAGTGCACATGCTCACTGCTCAGTATCCTTCATAGTTCAGCTGCTCACTAACCTCAGTTTTTCTCCGGTTCTCCCTTTTAAGGTCGGCAAACAGCAATGGCTAGTGGAAACAGTGCCGGCAGTGGCAGTGGTTCTAGTGTTGGAAGCACGGGCTCAAATGTAGGAGCAGGAACAGGCAGTGGAGGATCTAGTAATGCGGTCCAAGTGTTGAATGCTGCTCGCGTGATTCCTCCAAATGATGATGAGAAGAAGCCGTTGTGGAGGTATGTTCAGAAGATAGAGAGGACTGCAAGAGGCCAAGGAGGGAATGCAAAGTCCATATGTAGGCTTTGTGACCGTGAAATTAATGGGAGTTACTCAAGAGTGAAAGCGCATCTCTTGAAATGGTCAAATAAGGGCGTGAGTGTATGTCCGAAGGTGACGGTTGAGGTTCTAGCTCAGCTCAAAGGTGAACAAGACAGAGCTGATGCATTGATTGCTAACCGCTTGCCTTCGGATATTCCGCTTCCAACAGAGGGCTTAAGTGGGAGGAAGAGAAGGGGGACATCGGCTATTGAAGCAAGCTTCAATTTGGAAACTTGCAGCAAGCTTGATGCTTTGATTGCTAGGATGTTCTATACCACAGGTTAGCAAGTTATCAACCTTAACTGTTAGATGTTTGAATTTTGATTGCACTTACTAATTAATTCTTATTTTATTTGTAGGCCTGCCTGTCAATGTTGCAAGAAACCCTTGGTTTAGGAAGGCTTTCATGTTTGCTGCCAACACCAACTTGGGTGGCTATGCCCCTCCAAGCTATAACAAGATCAGAACCAGTCTTCTTGTACAAGAGAAGACGCATGTTGAACGAATGCTACAGCCAATCAAGACAACATGGAGCAACAAAGGTGTGAGTATTGTATCGGATGGGTTGTCTGATCCTCAAAGACGCCCACTCTTAAATTTCTTGGCCGTAACAGAAGATGGACCCATGTTTTTAAGATCAATCAATACCGAGGGAGAAATAAAAACTAAGGAGTATATCTATGAAAAGATGTTAGAAATCATTGATATTGTTGGAGCGGTGAATGTTGTACAAGTGGTCACTGATAATGCAGCCAACTGCAGAGCTGCAGGGCTGCTGGTGGAGCAGAAGTTCTCTCACATTTTTTGGACCCCATGTGTCGTGCATACTTTGAACCTTGCTTTGAAGAACATAGGTGCAGCCAGGAGTGAGGATGACCTCGAGTATGAACATTGCAATTGGATTAGTGAGGTTGCAGGAGATGCCAATCAGATAAGAAACTTCATAATGAATCACTCCATGAGGTTATCTATCTTTAATGACTTCAGTAAGTTGAAACTTCTTACTGTTGCTGAAACAAGATTTGCTTCTCAGATTGTGATGTTGAAGAGGTTCCGTGATATCAAAGAAGCTCTTACTTTGATGGTTGTCAGCTCAAAGTGGTCTGACTATAAAGATGACAATCAAGGTAGAGCACAGTTTGTCAAAGAGAAGGTTCTTAGTGATCTATGGTGGGATAAAGTGAAGTATATCCTTGATTTCAGTGAGTCTATCTATGCTATGATACGTGCAGCCGACACAGACAAACCATGCCTTCATTTGATATATGAGATGTGGGATACCATGATCGAGAAGGTGAAGAGTACAATTTATCGCCACGAAGGAAAAGAGCCCCACGCAGAATCTGTCTTTTACTCTATTGTGCATGAGATCTTAGTCAGTCGATGGGCAAAAAGTAATACCCCATTGCATTGCTTGGCACACTCACTAAATCCCAAGTAAGATGCTTGCTTGCTGTCCATAATATAGTAAATTGATTAGCGTCCCTAATGCACTACTAATTGCTATTTTTTTGTCTTTAGGTATTACACTGAAGCTTGGATTAATGAGGTTCCAGGCCGCCAAGCTCCACATATGGATCAGGAGATTTTAGAAGAGAGAAATAAATGCTTTAGGAGGCTTTTTCTTGCTGGTGCTGAATTGCAAAAGATCAAACAACAGTTTGCTAATTTTAGTTTGTTTGCAACTGGATTTAATTCCTTAACTCAATTGAGGATAGAGCCTACCTAGATCCCAAGACATAGTGGGGAATTCATGGTAACTCTGCCCCAGATTTGCAAAAATTAGCACTCAAATTACTTGGCCAGCCAACATCTTCTTCTTGTGCTGAAAGAAATTAGAGTACATATGGTCTGATACATAGTTCAATGAGAAACAGGTCCTCTATTCTTCATTTCTTCTTAATTTCTTCATTTTACCACCTAATTGGAACTTGACTTCAATATTATTTGTTGTAGGCTAAACCCTGGACGTGCTGAGGATCTAGTCTTTCTACATCAGAACTTGCGGCTTATTTCAAGGAAATCGCTAGAGTATGTAAGTGGCCCATCAAGATTCTGGGACATCGGAGGGGACAGCCGTGAGGTATTTGCTGGTGGTGCAGATTTTCTTCACCAAGCTGAGCTGTCACTAGATGAACCAGACCTAGAGATCTTGCTAGATGATATTATCGGACATTGGAGATGAAGATCAAGAGGTAGAGAGCTGTGTTGGGTAGAGAGCTAGAGAGTGGAATGCCATTTTGTCATGTCATGATTGTCGTCTACTTTGGTACTTCATTAGCTTATTACGTAATTTGTTGCACATGGACTGCTTGTGATTTTGTGAACTTGTGGTGATAGTGGTTAGATTTTCAAATTATATACTATGTGGTTGAGATGAACTATTATTTTGACTTCTTGAGAAATAGAGAAATGGAATGAGTTGAGATGAACTATTATTTTGACTTCTTGAGAAATAGAGAAATGGATTGAGACTTGTTTAGTTGCAGACTTGGAATTGGAGTGCTCCATGCCTCTACCTACAGTTGCAATGTAAGCATGATGTATCTATCCATTATGCTTTCATTTATTTATATTATATACTAATTTATTCAGTTGTTGGTATATAAGTACCGGATTGTCGGAGAATTGGTTAATAGGATGGAGACGAGAGTAATAAGGTATTCCTAAACTGTCACCTTTGCCATTTTGCTATAAAAAATCATTATTTTCTATGCATTTTAAAATTTATTATATATATATAAACGTATCGCCGTATCTGCAATTTTGAAAAAATGCCGTATCGCGGTATCGCGGTATCCGTATCCGTATCGCCGTATCTGGGCAACTTAGAGCCCTGACACAATAAGATTAATGTATTCTATATTATAAGGCTACCGAAGTAGGTATTAAGTTACATCATGATTCATGCCCTACAAATGCAACATCTATTCAAAGCAAATGTTTAAATACAGTATAACGAAGAGGAAGACATGAATAGCATGTGGGTGAAGATGGCAACTTGCATTCGCAAGATGGTTAAGCAGGTGCTTGGAGTGACCAGAGGGAAGAAATGCAAACCTAAAGACACCTAGTGATGGAATGAGGATGTCCAAAAGGCTATCAAAGAAAAAAAGAATGCTACAAGCGCTGGCATCATGACAGAAGCACAAACAACATGGAAAAGTACAAATAGGCCAAGAAGAAAGCAAGGCGAGCTGTGAGTGAAGCAAGGAAATAGGGTTATGATAAGCTATACCAGCAACTAGGCACAAAGGAAGGCAAAAAGGATGTCTACAAGATGGCTAAAATTCGCGAGAGGAAGACAAGGGACTTCAACCAAGTTAAATACATCGACTTCTAGTGAAAGACGAGGAGATCAAGAACAGATGGAGAGATTACTTTAATGAACTGTTCAACGGTGAGAATGAGAACACTATGCTTGAGTTAAACGACTCATTTGATGACACCAATAGGCGTTTCGTGTGGAGGATCCAGGAGTTCGAGGTTAAGGAGGCCACAAAAGGATGAAAGGAGGTAAGACAGTGGGCCCTGATGATATCCCTATTGAGGTGTGGAGATGCCTTAAAAATATGGTATTAGTATGGCTAACTAACATATTTAACCGCATCTTTCGGTCAAACAAGATGCCCGAAGAGTGGAGAAGTATATTAGTACTTATCTTCAAGAATAAAGGAGATATTCAAAGCTATATTAATTACCGAGGAATTAAGCTTATGAGTCATACCATAGAGCTATGGGGGAGAATGATTGAGCACCGACTAAGAAGATTGACAAACGTCACAAAAAAACAATTACAAACGTCACAAAAAAACAATTTTGTTTTATACCCAGGAGATCGACCACGGATACGATTTTCTTGCTACATCAGCTTATGGGGCAGGGGGCGACCAAAGTTGACACAGGAGGAGGCAGTAAAAAGAGACTTGAAAGATTGGAATGTATCCAAGGATTTGGCTTTGAATAGGACCATGTGGAAATTAGCGATCCACGTGCCCAAACCATAATATACTTTTCAAGCCTATTTTTCTTCACCTTTTGACTCATGCAACTTCTATTGGGTTTTATCTCTAGCCTATCCCAACTTGCTTGGGACAAAAGGCCTTGTTGTTATTGTTGTTGTTGTCAGCTTATGGAGAGATATAGGGAGCAGAAGAAGGATCTACATATGGTATTCATTGACTTGGAGAAGGCGTATGACAAAATACCAAGGACCGTCATGTGGTGAGCGCTAGAGAAACATGAAGTCCGAACAAAGTACATTACCCTCATCAAGGATATGTACGACGATAACGTTATGACAAGTGTTCAAACTATGATAGTGAGGTCGATGCCTTATCAATTAAGATAGGACTACATCAAGGGTCAACCTTGAGCCCATACCTTTTTGCCTTAGTGATGGATGAGGTCACCGGGGATATACAAGGAGATATTCCTTGGTGTATGCTCTTTACTGATGATGTGGTGCTAGTAGACGAGAGTAGGATGGGCATCAATAAGAAATTAGAGCTATGAAGACAGACTTTAGAATCGAAAGGGTTTAAACTTAGTAGGACCAAAACTGAGTATATGAGGTGTGACTTTAATGATGTTAGGTGTGAGGAGGGAGAGGTTTGTCTAGAAGGACAAATATTGCCTAAGAAGGGCACGTTTCGATACTTGGGATCAATGCTATAGAGCAATGGTGGTATCGATGAGGATGTTAGCCACAGAATCAAAACGGGATGGATAAAATGGCGGCAAGCATCTGGCATCCTCTATGACAAAAAGATCCCACAGAAGCCAAAAAGTAAGTTCTATAGGACGGTGATCAAACCTGCGATGTTGTATGGAGCAGAATATTGGCCCACTAAAAGACAACATATCCAGCAGATAAGCGTAACAGAGATGCGTATGCTACGGTGGATCGTGGTCATACAAGAAAGGATCGAATTCGGAATGAGGATATACGTGATAGGGTAGGGGTGACACCGGTTGAATAGAAGTTTGTCCAACGCCGACTAAGATGGTTTGGACACATCCAACGAAGGCCTCCAGAAGCACCGTGCATAACCGTATTCTAAGGGGCATCGACAATCTTAGGAGGGGCAGGAGGTGACCAAAGTTGAGATGGGAGGAGGCAGTAAAAAGAGACTTGAATAATTGGAATGTAGCGATCCACGTGCCCGAACCATAATATACTTTTCAAGCCTTTTTTTCTCCTTCACCTTTTGGGTCATGCAGCTTCTATTGGGTTTCATCTCTAGCCTACCCCAACTACAAAAGGCTTTGTTGTTGTTGTTGTTGAATGAAGAAATAGAGCAACATATTTGCATGTATAAATAATAAGATGTTACTCTCATTATTTCAGTTCCAGTGACACGTGTTAGTGTTACAGAGATGTTTCTGCACTCTAAATGTATATGATAAATCCAAAGCAATGGAGCAGTATGAAAATTTTGATCAGTTGGTATTTATGATTTATCTATGTTGACTTCATATCGCTAATGTGTCGTTATACTTCCATACCTTCAATTAAAACTTTCACGATGCAAAATACTAAAAAGAGTCTGCTGTTGCAACTTACTGCAAAATTTTGTGAAAGCATCGTACGATTGGCTGAATTCTAGGAAGCATGCCAACTGCTTTCTATAGTCGCAAGACCAACTTACATAACTCTAAACTAAAAAAGTATTAAAAATATATCTTTGGGTTCATCTTTACTCCTATAAAGATTTAAGTTGGTGCTTATGGTCTATCTTTCTTACCACCTCCTATTCACCAAAGGTAACTTCTTGAATGGTGGTGTCATCTCTCCCTGATATCCACTATCTTGTTTTAGAGTTTACAAAATATATCATATGATTATTTTTGCGGTTTTACTCTTTGTAAGTTGCCTTGCTTTTTCTAAATAAAAGTTAGTTTTCGTGGCCATGCATTTGTATAGAGACCAATTTGCCACATGATTGGATTTATTTTTATTATTTTCTAAGCAATGCATGGGCATTCAGCTACTATTACTATATCATAAACAAAGTGTCATCTCAAGATAACAAAGTATTGACCTTTTATTCGAGGAACAACATAGAAAACTTGACCACCACGCTTCAGCTCCAATTTGATAGCTGATAGAGCCCTTTCTCTACTAAATGCTGACACATAGGTCTTTACAGCAACTCTTTCTGGAGGTGGTGTAGACATTAAACTGAAAGAAAAATATACTTCTATTAGAAAAAAAGATAGAAAAGGAAGCCGAAGTTGAATGTAACAAGAGCAGTGAGCTATGAAGAAAAAATACACAACAAAATTATGATCTAAATCATCAAGCAGATGATATACTTATATCACATTAGTGTTGACAAATTGTGTTTGCAGTCTATAATAATTCATTCATCTATTAACTGTAACATGCTAAAAGAACCATAGATGGTAGTCCTCTAAAGATCATCGCACCATCACAACGAATAGGAACACTATGGTATCAAGGACAGGTATTGTCCCTCTTTTTAGCAAACATAAAAAAGGATTCAATAGCACCACAAACTTTTTATTCTATCTTATCTTTACAGTAACTCCACACAAACAACACCCTTATGAGAAATAGCAGCAAATGGTTACAAGGAAACAACGGTAGATCTTGTTAGTCGCTGAATTCTTACTCTTGGTAGGAGCAGAACTCTCACACTCATTGAGAGAGGATGACACTAGGAGTTGGGGCAATTTTCTGTTTTATTTCTCAATGCCATGCCAACCTGAGGGGTTGGGGATACATATTTATAGGCTGCTAGCCAGCCAAGCATATGCCAAGATGCTAGTCTAAGATGCTAGTCTAAGATGCTAGTCTAAGATGCTAAAGTGCTATCCTATGCTAGGCTAAGATGCTTAGTCTAAGATGCTTAAAGTGCTGTCCTCTAAGATGCTAAAGTGCTGTCCTACAACCAGCCCCACAAAGACCACATGAGGCTTATCCATCATTCTCCCCCTAAGTCTTGTACGTCGTCTTGTGGGAAAGTTGAACCATCCCGGTCCTGGAGCAGAGCTCAAGGAACCTGATCCTCCCAAGGGGCTTGGTAAGCAGGTCCGCAAGCTGGTCCTTGGTGTTGATGTAGCTCGCCTTGATGCTCCCTTCCTCCAAGCAGCCTCGGATGAAGTGGTACCTCACCCGGATATGCTTACTCCGTTCATGGAAAACGGGGTTCTTTGCCAGGGCCAGAGCGGACTTGCTGTCCACTCTGAGCTCCACCGCTCTAGTGTCGCTGCCGAAGAGATCACCAAGCAGACGAGCGAGCCAGAGCGCCTGAGTCGAGGCAGTGGAGGCTGCGATGTACTCGGCCTCGCAGCTGAACAGGGCCACCACCTGCTGCTTGACTGACTGCCAGCTAACGAGGCACTTGCCGAGGAAGAAGAGGATCCCGCTCGTGCTCTTGCTGGTGTCGATGTCGCCGGCGTGGTCGCTGTCGCTGTACCCGACGAAGTGTGCCGCCCCAGGGCACCTAGGGTAGTAGAGGCCGTGGTCGAGAGTCCCCGCAACGTAGCGGATGATCCTCTTCACAGCCTGCTGGTGCTCCGTCGTCGGTCGCTGCATGAACCGACTAACGTAGCCGACGGAGAATGCCAAGTCCGGCCGTGTGTGAGCGAGGTAGCGAAGGCTCCCCACAAGACGCCGGTACTGCGTAGCGTCCACCTCCTCCGCCGTGCTGTCGCGGCTCAGCTTCAGCCTCTCCTCCATCGGAGTGAGAGCTGGATTGCAGTCGGTGAGCCCAGCTAGCTCAACGACGCGCTTGGCGTAGGCGGTCTGTCGGAGCGTGATCCCGGAGTCATCCTGGTGCACCTCGATTCCCAGATAGAAGGAGAGAGGCCCCAGGTCACTCATCTGGAAGGTGGCCTTCATCTCTTCCTTGAATGCCGCCACCTCCGCATCCTTGGTGCCGGTGATCACCAAGTCGTCGACGTAGACACCTACCAGCAGAGCAGTTCCTCCACTGCCCCGTCGGTAGATGGCCGCCTCGTGCGGGCTTTGCTCGAAGCCCATCCCCTTTAGCGTGGAATCCAACTTGGCATTCCACGCCCTCGGTGCCTGCCGCAAGCCATAGAGGGCCTTGCGCAGGCGGAGCACCTTGCCCTCCTTGCCGGGGATCGCAAATCCCGGCGGCTGGTGCACGTAGACCTCCTCCTTCAAGTCGCCGTTAAGGAACGCCGACTTGACATCCATGTAATGAACACGCCAGCCCTCCTGGGCAGCTAGCGCAAGGAGGAGTCGCACGGACTCCATCCGTGCCACGGGAGCGAAGGCGTCGTCGAAGTCGACCCCCTCCTGCTGCACGAAACCTCGTGCCACCAAGCGAGCCTTGTGCTTGACGATGGCGCCGGCTTCATCCCTCTTCAGCTTGTACACCCACTTGAGGGTGATCGCGCGGTGACCACGAGGGAGGTCAGCAAGCTCCCAGGTGCGGTTCTTCTCAACCGCGTCCATCTCCAACTGCATCGCGGCGCGCCATGCCGCGTGTTTCTCGGCCTCTGCAAACGACCGAGGCTCGCCGTCGTCACACGCAAGGTGCAACTGCGCCTCCAGGTCGTGAGGCACCGGTCCCGGCACCGGCTGGTCGCCGAGAAGGTTCTCCATCGTACGGTACCGCAACGACTCGCCGTCGTGGTACGCGTCGATGCGCTCCTCGTCGTGAGAGAGCGGAGTAGCGAGCTCAACCGGGCTGTGCTCGACACGAGCTGGTGGTGGAGTAGACGTGCCCGGAGAGGTGCCTGTCGGTGCTGGAGTGCGTGGCGTTGCCGGCTGTGGTGGAGCCGGCGAGGAGCTCATCGCAGCCGAGGTCCTGGCTGGAGAGCGTGGTGCTGTCGGAGTAGTAGGCGCTGGGGTCGGTGGAGGCTCGGGGACCGGGGTAGACGCGCTCGTCGAAGAAGAGCTGCCTACTCCCCCAGCTCCCTCGAAGTGAACGTACTCGACAGTGAAGTCGTCGTACGTCGGAACCGAGCCGTCGTCCTCCGCCTTGTCCCATGCCCATCCTCGCCCTTCGTTGAACACAACGTCGCGCGCCGTGCGCACACGCTGTGTCTTCGGGTCGAGGATGCGGTAGGCCTTCGAGCCCTCCGCGTAGCCGATGAACACTCCCGGAGTGCTCCTGTCGTCGAGCTTGCTGATGTGACCAAGCTCCTTGGCGAACGCGAGGCAGCCGAAGACCCGCAAGTGGGAGACCGCCGGCTTGCGCCCATGCCAAGCTTCGTACGGCGTCTTGCCGTCGAGTGCCTTGGTAGGCGAGCGGTTGAGGATGTAGACGGCCGACACCACCGCCTCTCCCCAGAAGACAGCCGGCATCCCCCTCTGCTTGAGAAGGGCCCGAGCCATCCCCACAACCGTCTGGTTGCGCCGCTCGACGACGCCGTTCTGCTGCGGGCTGTACGGCGCGGAGTAGTGGCGCTGAATGCCCTTATCAGCGCAGTACGACGCGAATTCAGCTGCCGTGAATTCGCCGCCGTTGTCGGTGCGCAGCACGCGCAGCTTGCGGCCGCACTCCGCCTCCGCAGCAGCCTGCGCGCGCCTGATGGCGTCCGCAGCCTCTCCCTTGCTGCCGAGGACCATCACCCACATGTAGCGGGAGAGGTCGTCGACGAGCAGCAGGAAGTAGCGTCGTCCTCCCGGTGTGGCCGGTGTCACTGGGCCACACAAGTCCCCGTGCACAAGCTCGAGCCTCTCCTTGGCTCGAAAGCTCGCCTGCTGGGGAAAGGGGAGTCGCCTCTGCTTCGTCAACACGCAGACGTCGCAGAGCTGCTCCACGTGGTCGAGGCACGGCAGGCCTCGCACCATCTCCGTGGCACTGAGCCGCTTCAGGGCCTCGAAGTGAAGGTGCCCAAAGCGCTCGTGCCACTGCCACGCCTCGTCGTCCCGACGAGCAGCGAGACAGAGGGGTTGTGCCACCTGCACGTTGAGGATGTAGAGTCGATTTGCGCTTCTGGTTACCTTGGCAAGAAGGCGACGACGGCGATCCCAAATCCTCATGACTCCATCCTCAATTACCACGCGCGAACCGTTCTCATCCAACCGTCCCACGCTGATGATGGAGTTCCTCAACGCGGGGATGTAGTAGACTTCGGTGAGCAGTCTGTGCTCACCAGACACGGCGGTGAAGATGACGGAGCCGACGCCCTTGATCTCCACGCTAGAGGCATCCCCAAACTTGACGGAGCCTCGGACGCTAGAGTCAAGCTTGGTGAAGAACTCCCGTCGACCGGTCATGTGATGGGTGGCGCCGGTGTCGAGACACCACCCGTCGGTCTTGTCATTGCCGGAGCCGTCGCCGAGGAGGGCGTGTGCTTTTGTCTCGTCAAGGTGGAGGAGAGCCGCTGCGGCCGGTGCCGCTGGAGGTAGCTCGATACTTGCATGTGCCATGAACAGAGCCGGCTCCTCCTCCTCCGCCTGTGCGACGTGGGCCTGGCCGCGTCGTGGCTGTCGACAGTCCTTGGCCCAATGGCCAAGCTGGCCGCAGTTGTGGCAGGTGTCGTCTCGTGCCGGCTTGTGCTTGCCGGCGGCGCCGCCCTGGGCGCCTCCGCGGGCATCGCCCTCGGCACGTCCTCGCGCCCCGGCCTGGGCGTCTCTGCGCGCCTTGCGCGGCTTGCCACGCTTGCGGCCGCCTATCGCGGAAGAAGGCTCCCCCTTTTTCCGATCACCTTGGCGGGCATCCCACTGCTCCCGAGTGAGAAGGAGCTTCCCGCCAGTGGTGATGGGCCCCGAGAGAGGCTGTGGCTCATCGCTGTCGACGACCTTGAGGCGACCTATCGCCTCCTCAATCGACATCGTGGAGAGATCCAGCAGAGACTCGATCGAGCGAGCCATCTGCTTGTACTTCTCGGGGACGCAGCGGAAGAGCTTTTCGACAGCTCTCTCCTCGCCGTAGGTGTCGTCGCCGAACTGCACCATCTTCTGCAACAGAGTGTTGAGACGGAGAGCAAAGTCATCAACGTCCTCACCTGGCTTGAAGGCCAGGTTCTCCCACTCCTTGCGAAGTGCCTGCAGTGTGGACTTGCGGGCGCGGTCGCTGCCGATGCGTGCCGCAGCGATGGCGTCCCAAGCCTCCTTGGCAGTCCGCTTGTTGGTAAGCGAGAACTGCATCTCGGACGGGACTGCAGCGATGAGAGCATCCAGCGCTCGTCGATCCTGGTCGTAGTCGACGTCGCTGTACCGGACTGCCTCCCACATGTGCCGCACCTGGAGCTTTACCCTCATCACCGCAGCCCACTCGACGTAGTTGGTCTTGGTGAGGGTAGGCCACCCACCGCCGGGGCCGACGTCCCTGACAACAGCCTGGAAACCATGGTAACCATGGTACCGATCCGGGGAGAGAGAGCCACGCTGCCTGTGAAGGTCGCGCTCTCCATTGACCCGTCCGCCACCGTTGCCGTGCGCGCCTCCTCCAGGAGCGCCGCCAGCGCGTCCGCGCCTGTCTGGGCTGCCGCCGCGCTCGTGGGCGTGCGCAGCTGCCCCAGGAGCGCCACCGCCGTGCGCGCCCCCTCCAGGAGCGCCGCCAGTGCGTCCGCGCCTGTCTGGGCTGCCGCCACGCTCGTGGGCGTGCGCGGCTACCCACTGCGCCGACCGCGCTCGTGCTGCGTCCCTCTCTAGCAGCTCGAGGTCCGCGTCGGCGGTGTCGTCAGCGGAAATGGAGCTGCCGGTGCTGCTGCGCAGAGCCTCGACCTCCGCTGCCGCCGCACGCGCTGCGTTCGCCGCTGCCGCTGCTTCCGCCTCCGCTCTGGCTGCTGCCAGCTCCGCCGCTGCCAGCCTCGACGCCCTTGCCGCCGCCGCAGCGGTCTCTGCCGCCGCTCGCTCGCGTTCTTCTGCCGCGGCAAGTTCGGCCTCCTGCCGACGCCGCGTGCTCGAGGCGACCGAGCGCTGAGACTGCCCTGCGGACATGACGCGCTACCGGGTGGCTGCTGCGTGGGGAGAGGGCTGCTTCAGACAAGCTGCTGCTCGTCTGCGCGGGGGAGGAGTGAGCAGGAGCGGCCGGAGCTGCTGCTCGCAGCTGGGGCTTTTGTGTGGTTGGGAGAGGAGATGAGCAGGAGATGCTCAGGCTACAGGATAGTACGGCTCTGATACCAGTTGTTAGTTGCTGAATTCTTACTCTTGGTAGGAGCAGAACTCTCACACTCATCGAGAGAGGATGACACTAGGAGTTGGGGCAATTTTCTGTTTTATTTCTCAATGCCATGCCAACCTGAGGGGTTGGGGATACATATTTATAGGCTGCTAGCCAGCCAAGCATATGCCAAGATGCTAGTCTAAGATGCTAGTCTAAGATGCTAAAGTGCTGTCCTATGCTAGGCTAAGATGCTTAGTCTAAGATGCTTAAAGTGCTGTCCTCTAAGATGCTAAAGTGCTGTCCTACAACCAGCCCCACA
>JAGXJF010005726.1:0-44224 GCA_019208055.1 Stipa capillata | reverse complement strand
GGTCGATTCTGGAGGTCGATGTAACACCCAATTTGAACGATTAGGTATTTACTCTGCATTCATGCATGCATGGCATTATCAGCACCCACACCTTAATTAAACTTAGTTGTATATCAACCTTACTTTATAGAATACGTGCATATCTCATCCTCGATGGGCAATTGTTGCAAACACCAATCAATTTATTTGAAGTAATTCAAATAACGATGTCAAAACACCAATAAACTTATTCGAAGTACTCAAATTAACAATATCGTCGATAAGGGTGGTAGAGTTCATCGAACCCTCCAGAGAATCTCCGTCCCTAACCCTAAAACCCTAACGGTGCCAGAATTAGGGTTTCGACGATAGAGCAGTTTCCAGTAGATGCAAATCTATCAAACTTCACAAATGATCTCAAAAAGAGGAACCCTAACCCCTGGCCAAATTCCAGAATATTTGAATATACCTAGGGCCTAGTCGCAGTGTAAACCCTAATTCGGACCCTACTTGGAATTTGAACTAGATCCCCTTTCAAATCAACTCCAAATTGACCCAAACTTCTACAGAAGCTCAAGAATAATATTATGAACCTCCTGTAAAATTTCAGATCATTTGGAGCAAAATATGTACATAAAATGTTAAGAGGAGTAGCACTGCTTTTAGAAATTAAAAAGAAAAATAAAAACCCTAAAGCTAATCGGGCCAATGGCCTGCTCGGCCGGCCTAGCTGGCCGGCCCACTTCTTCCCGCGCGCACACGCTCCCCCTCCTCTCGCTGGCAGCCCGGTCCCACGCGTCATCCCTCTCCCCCTCTGCTGCCGCGCCCCGGGCCCGCTTGTCAGGCGTCGTCGTCCACGTCCCGCCCGGCTACTCGCCGGCGCGGGCGGCGCCTGTCCCGACCAGCTCCTCGCCCAAGCACCCCGCCGCCCTACTTAAGCTCCTTTCCGACAGCCCTTTCCTTCCCCCATCCATTTTCCCGATCTGGACGAACCCTAGCGCCCCAAATCTTTACTCCCGAGCTCAATCCCTAACTCCGGCCACCTCCGAGCTCAACTCCGACGAGGAATTCCCACAGATCCAGTACGCCCCAAGCCGATCCGTTTCATCCCCAAGCTTCCTCGCCGTTCCCCTCATCTCCTTCCCCCTTGTATTTCGCAGATTGGTGCTGGAATCAACCGCGAGCCCTGCTTCGTCTTCAAGTCCGGCCAGTAGCTCCGACGAGCTTCCCAAGCTGTTCTGGTGAGCCTCGGGTCCTATCTTCTGCACCGCTGGACTCCCCTCTTCTCCCCTCACCTCCTCCGCTCTCCCTTTTGCTCAGATCTGTGCTGGAGCTCCCTCGACGCCGGTGACCCGAAGCATTCCGACCAACCTCGCCGTCGCCAGCCTTCTCCGGTCTTCCCCAAGTCCGTTGCTTGCGCCCTTTAGCCTCAGGGTGAGCTCCCGACCTGGGATCCGTTCTTCCCGAGTAGAACCGAACACCAGGGCGCCCTACGGCGAGCCCTCCGGCGAGGCGCCGCCGTCTGGAGCCTCGGCTCCGGCCAGATCAGAGAGAGAACGCGGGGGGGGAGGGATAGGACGCGTGTCCGGTTCTGGTTGGCTCCCGGGTGATTCACCGGATGACAGATGGGTCCCGCAGGTAGCTGACGTGGATAAAGGGGTGGGATTCCCGGGTACTCCTTCGGGTGCGTTTAGAAATTTCAGATCGAACTGTGTAACCTTCGGGTGTCCGTAGCATTTAGGGTTTCGAAATTTTAGGGCAGATTTTGAATGAAACTTAAAACATGCATAACTTTTAAACTACTCGGCCAAATTTGAAATTTTTTATATATTTGGAAACCTCAGGAAAAACTCTACAAGATGGCGGAATCAAAAGTTCAAATTGAACACATGCACACACTGCCACTTAGGGTAGAAGTTTTAGTGTTGTCGAGGGTTTATAAATCCTAGGTTTATGACCCTAGCTCCGATTTCGACGATCTTGATAGTTCTGGAATCCTCATAAGGTATCCTACGACATGGAACCACTGACATATCAGTAGGTATACATGCACGATAAGTTTCAATCGTTAGCCCTATTTGTCGTCATACCCCCGTTAAAACCCTAACTCGACGATGCATAACTTCTTACTCGTAACCCCGAATCAACTAATTCCAGAAGCGTTCATCAAGTAGTTCAGAACACTTCTAAGTTATACAAATACATGTACATGCCATTTCCACATGAACAATCACTTTAAAACCCTAATTCGTAATCGCGTGAATCTTGCCATGCATATAAGTCTAAAACAACCATTTAATCTAACATCGGTACATTGTTAGGAAGATATTCCTTGCATTAGTCTTCATGCATACATGCTGGTTGTTTCTATTATCGCTTATTTCCGACATTCGATTTCCTTGCACTAGAACCTGAAGAAGGAGATCCCCAGGCTCACGACTCCGCGCAAGATCAAGAACAGTTCTACGAAGGCAAGCAGAGCTTGTTGCACCCTATTTACTTGTTCAGCATATGTATATATGATATCTTTCCATCTGTTACTGCTAGTATAATGATTAGAAACTGTGGTTAAGTCTTACATCGAACTAGCATGCTAGGGTATGAGTTGTGATGTGCGTGCATATGGTTGAAGTCAATATGAGAGGATAATCATTTGAACCTACTAAGGGAGATGTGAGAGCCGAAGGGAAAGTGTCACATGGATAAGGTTGGTATCATTTGGTACGGCTGGATGCGATCAGGTGAAGGAAGTGTTTTTCGCGATACCAACTGGAGGTGACTCCATTGTGAACACTCCCCTTGTCACGCGTGGACGTTAGCGACAGCGATGCTGGGGTGTATTCGATGTAAGACTGAGACCCTTGGGCGACTAGCTATCCTCAAGGGTTAAGGCATTCCTTGCACTCAGGGTGATCGTCTGCCGGTAACGGTCCGAGAGAGTAAATGAATATGTGTGTATGATGGATCGATTGGATTTGATTTAGGGGCTGCCCTAACTGGATTGGATAATGTTTAATGAATGGAATTGGATTGGACTCATGGGCTGCCCCGACGGAATTGGATTTGATGACTTGAATTTCGTGGTAAATTGATTGTGATATGTTGCACCCTGAATTAAATTTGTTGCTTATGCTTGTCTCACATTCATCTGGTTAATGTTATATTCTTAGTTTGTATATTGTTACTCTGAGAAGCATTCATGTTTAATTGTGTTGTACTAGTATGAGTAGGACATTTAATCAAGCACGGATAAGTCTTGCGAGTACATTCGTACTCACCCGGGTTACTCCTGGAGCTTGCAGGTGAGCCGGGGGTTGAGGACTATTTCGATGATGCCTGAAAATTGATGTTTCCTCAGTAGTTAGTCGATCTATGGGATAGGTCGTAGCTTTTGGTTCAGCGGTCACTAAGCCGCTGGGGGACTCATTATTTTGCTTCCGCTGTTGTTAAGTTTCTCCGTACTCGGATATGTTTCCGGTGATAACCGACTGATGTAATATGTTGTCCCATCGTGGGCTGTTAGTAGTAATATCGTATTGTAGAGCTTTGTGATGATATCCGAGTTGTTAATTCCAGGCTGCCCTTACGCAATGCGTGTATGATATGAAGCGTTTTGGGTATGCCGTGAAGGGTTATGGTTGTACCGGTTGTTACTAGGTTGGGCAGGAATCGGTTGAGTGACCCGCTGGCTGAGATGCTGTGCCGGCCAGGCAGGGTGAGGGCGTTCTACCGGGCCTTCGAGCGACCCACTAGCCTTCGAGCTAGGTTAGGGTGTGGGTAGAACTGCCGGGCTCCTCCGACCTTGTTTTCCCTAGTAGTAATTGGGAACGATTCTAAACCTTCACCGGGTTGCGGAATCGTCTGTGGTTCTGGGAAGATTGGTCGCTTCCGGCCGGCTCGCAGGTGGCGGGTGTCGGATCGTTCCGTCTTGGTGCGTACGGCGCAGGTACCGTGCCACCGGGCTGACGAGTCCTTCGGTCCTTGGCGACTTCGCGTTCCCCGAATCATATGCAATTCCGGGTCCGTGACAGTCGAACGGGCTGATTTTTGGTGAGAATCTACTGTTCACCATCCTCCATGCAGTGGTTCGCACGTTGCGCTGAAACGGCCGCCGTGTGTGATTTCTGATCCTGCTCTTGTCGGAACACCGTTCGGAGTGAAGGAATGGCCTTGAGGGTCAAACGATTCAAATAATGGTCGATTCTGGGGGTCGAACGGGATGATTTTTGGTGAGAATCTACTGTTCACCATCCTCCACGCAGTGGTTCACACGTTGCCCTGAAACGGCCGCCGTGTGTGATTTGCGATCCTGCTCTTGTCGGAACACTGTTCGGAGTGAAGGAATGGCCTTGAGGGTCAAACGATTCAAATAATGCTCGATTCAGGGGGTCGAACGGGCTGATTTTTGGCGAGAATCTACTGTTCACCATCATCCACGCAGTGGTTCGCACGTTGCCCTGAAACGGCCGCCCGTGTGTGATTTCTGATCCTGCTCTTGTCGAAACACCGTTCGGAGTGAAGGAATGGCCTTGAGGGTCAAACGATTCAAATAATGGTCGATTCTGGGGGTCGAACGGGCCGACCGGCGCAAGCATGTCTGTGTTGCCCCGTTGGACACAGAGTAAGCTTCCGGAATTTTTAATATCGTGCAAAATGGGCTTGCGGATTGAGACTTCAAGGCGGATCCAGGGGCGCCGCTCGTATTTCTGCCAAGCACGCTACGTCGTGAGGAGAGACGTGGGGAGCGGTGGTTCTAGGACCAATTTTTGGTGAGAATCTACTGTTCACCACCCTCTACGCAGTGGTTCACACGTTGTCCTAAAACGGTCGCCGTGTGTGATTTGCGATCCTGCTCTTGTCGGAACACTGTTCGGAGTGAAGGAATGGCCTTGAGGGTCAAACGATTCAAATAATGGTCGATTCTGGGGTCGAACGGGCTGATTTTTGGTGAGAATCTACTGTTCACCATCCTCCACACAGTGGTTCACACGTTGCCCTGAAACGGCCGCCGTGTGTGATTTCCGATCCTGCTCTTCTTGGAACACCGTTCGGAGCGAAGAAATGGCCTTGAGGGTCAAACGATTCAAATAATTTTTGATTCTGGGGTTCGAACGGGCTGATTTTTGTGAGAATCTACTGTTCACCATCCTCCACGCAGTGGTTCGCACGTTGCCCTGAAACGGCCGCCGTGTGTGATTTTCGATCCTGCTCTTGTCGGAACACCGTTCGGAGTGAAGGAATGGCCTTGAGGGTCAAACGATTCAAATAATAGTCGATTGGGGGTCGAACGGGCTGATTTTTGGTGAGAATCTACTGTTCACCATCCTCCACGCAGTGGTTCACACGTTCCCCAGGAACGGCCGCCGTGTGTGATTTCCGATCCTGCTCTTGCCGGAACACCGTTCGGAGTGAAGGAATGGCCTTGAGGGTCAAACTATTCAAATAATGGTCGATTTTGGGGGTAGAATAGGCTGGTTTTTGGCGAGAATCCACTGTTCACCATCCTCCATGTAGTGGTTCACACGTTGCCCCGAAACGGCCGCCGTGTGTGATTTTTGATCCTGCTCTTGTCGGAACACCGTTCGGAGTGAAGGAATGGCCTTGGGGGTCAAACGATTCAAATAATGGTCGATTCAGGGGGTCGAACGGGCTGATTTTTGGAGAGAATCTACTGTTCATCATCCTCCACGCAGTGGTTCACACATTGCCCTGAAATGGCCGCCGTGTGTGATTTCCGATCCTACTCTTGTCGGAACACCGTTCGGAGGGAAGGAATGGCCTTGAGGGTCAAACGATTCAAATAATGGTCGATTCTGGGGTTGAACGGGCTGATTTTTGGTGAGAATCTACTGTTTACCATCCTCCACGCAGTGGTTCACACGTTGCCCTGAAACGGCCGCCGTGTGTGATTTCCGATCCTGCTCTTGTCGGAACACCGTTCGGAGTGAAGGAATGGCCTTGAGGGTCAAATGATTCAAATAATGGTCGATTCAGGAGGTCGAACGGGCTGATTTTTGGTGAGAATCTACTGTTCACCATCCTCCACGCAGTGGTTCGCACGTTGCCCTAAAACGGCCGCCGTGTGTGATTTCCGATCCTGCTCTTGGCGCATCACGTTCGGAGCGAAGAAATGGCCTTGAGGGTCAAACGATTCAAATAATGGTCGATTCTAGGGGTCGAATGGTCCAACTGGCGCAAGCATGTCTGTGTTGCCCCGTTGGACACAGAGTAAGCTTCCAGAATTTTTTAATATCGTGCAAAATGGGCTCGCGGATCGAGACTTCAAGGCGGATCCAGGGGCGCCGCTCGTATTTCTGCCAAGCACGCTACGTCGTTAGGAGAGACGTGGGTAGTGGTGGTTCTAGGGCCGATTTTTGGTGAGAATCTACTGTTCACCACCCTCTACGCAGTGGTTCGCACGTTGTCCTGAAACGGCCGCCGTGTGTGATTTGCGATCTTGCTCTTGTCGGAACACCGTTCGGAGTGAAGGAATGGCGTTGAGGGTCAAACGATTCAAATAATGGTCGATTCTAGGGGTCGAACGGGCTGATTTTTGCTGAGAATCTACTGTTCACCATCCTCCACGCAGTGGTTCGCACGCTGCCCTGAAACGGACTTCGTGTGTGATTTCCGGTCCTGCTCTTGGCGCATCGCGTTCGGAGTGAAGGAATGGCCTTGAGGGTCAAACGATTCAAATAATGGTCGATTCTGGGGGTCGAACGGGCTTATTTTTGGTGATAATCTACTGTTCACCATCCTGCACACAGTGGTTCACACGTTGCCCTGAAACGGCCGCCGTGTGTGATTTCCGATCTTGCTCTTGTCGGAACACCGTTCGGAGTGAAGGAATGGTCTTGAGGGTCAAACGATTCAAATAATGGTCGATTCTGGGGGTTGAACGGGCTGATTTTTGGTGAGAATCTACTGTTCACCATCCACCACGCAGTGGTTCGCATGTTGCCCTGAAACGGCCGCCGTGTCTGATTTCCGATCCTGCTCTTGGCGCATCACGTTTCGAGTGAAGGAATGGCCTTATGGGTGCAAAGTGGGCTCGCGGATCGAGACTTCAAGACGGATCCAGGGGCGCCGCTCGTATTTCTGCCAAGCACGCTACGTCGTGAGGAGAGACGCGGGGAGTGGTGGTTCTAGGGCCGATTTTTGGTGAGAATCTACTGTTCACCACCCTCTACGCAGTGGTTCACACGTTGCCCTGAAACGGCCGCCGTGTGTGATTTGCGATCCTGCTCTTGTCAGAACACCGTTCGGAATGAAGGAATGGCGTTGAGGGTCAAACGATTCAAATAATGGTCGATTCTGGGGGTCGAACGGGCTGATTTTTGGTGAGAATCTACTGTTCACCATCCTCCACATAGTGGTTCGCACGTTGCCCTGAAACGGACGCCGTGTGTGATTTCCGATCCTGCTATGGGCGCATCACGTTCGGAGCGAAGGAATGGCCTTTAGGGTGAAAGGATTCAAATAATGGTCGATTCTGGGGGTCGAACGGGCTTATTTTTGGTGAGAATCTACTGTTCACCATCCTCCACGCAGTGGTTCGCACGTTGCCCTAAAACGGCCGCCGTGTGTGATTTCCGATCCTGCTCTTGGCACTTCACGTTCGGAGTGAAGGAATGGCCTTGAGGGTCAAATGATTCAAATAATGCTCGATTCGAGGGTCGAACGGGCTGATTTTTCGTGAGAATCTACTGTTCACCATCCTCCACACAGTGGTTCGCACGTTGCCCTGAAACGGCCGCCGTGTGTGATCTCCGATCCTGCTCTTGTCGGAACACCGTTCGGAGTGAAGAAATGGCCTTGAGGGTCAAACGATTCAAATAATGGTCGATTCTGGGGGTCGAACGGGCTGATTTTTGGTGAAAATCTACCGTTCACCATCCTCCACGCAGTGGTTCGCACGTTGCCTTCAAACGGCCGCCGTGTGTGATTTCCGATCCTGCTCTTGTCGGAACACCGTTTGGAGTTTGAAGGAATGGCCTTGAGGGTCAAATGATTCAAATAATGGTCGATTCTGGGGGTCGAACGGGCTGATTTTTGGTGAGAATCTACTGTTCGCCATCCTCCACGTAGTGGTTCGCACGTTGCCCTGAAACGGACGCCGTGTGTGATTTCCGATCCTACTATTGGCGCATCACGTTCGGAGCGAAGGAATGGCCTTTAGGGTGAAAGGATTCAAATAATGGTCGAATCTGGGGGTCGAACGGGCTGATTTTTGGTGAGAATCTACTGTTGACCATCCTCCACGCAGTGGTTCGCACGTTGCCCTAAAACGGCCGCCGTGTGTGATTTTCGATCCTGCTCTTGGCGCTTCACGTTCGGAGTGAAGGAATGGCCTTGAGTGTCAAACGATTCAAATAATGGTCGATTCTGGGTGTCGAACGGGCTGATTTTTGGTGAGAATCTACTGTTCACCATCCGTCACACAGTGGTTCGCACGTTGCCCTGAAACGGCCGCCGTGTGTGATTTCCGATCCTGCTCTTGTCGGAACACCGTTCGAAGTGAAGGAATGGCCTTGAGGGTCAAACGATTCAAATAATGGTCGATTCTGGGGTCGAACGGGATGATTTTTGGTGAGAATCTACTGTTCACCATCCTCCACGCAGTGGTTCACACGTTGCCCTGTAGCGGCCGCCGTGTGTGATTTCCGATCCTGTTCTTGTCGGAACACCGTTCGAAGTGATGGAATGGCCTTGAGGGTCAAACGATTCAAATAATGGTCGATTCTAGGGGTCGAACGGGCTGATTTTTGGTGAGAATCTACTGTTCACCATCCTCCACGCAGTGGTTCGCACGTTGCGCTGAAACGGCCGCCGTGTGTGATTTCTGATCCTGCTCCTGTCGGAACACCGTTCGGAGTGAAGGAATGGCCTTGAGGGTCTAACGATTCAAATAATGGTCGATTCTGGAGGTCGAACGGGCTGATTTTTGGTGAGAATATACTGTTCACCATCCTCCACGCAGTGGTTCGCACGTTGCCCTGAAACGGCCGCCGTGTGTGATTTCCGATCCTGCTCCTTTCGGAACACCGTTCGGAGTGAAGAAATGGCCTTGAGGGTCAAACGATTCAAATAATGGTCGATTCTGGGGGTCGAACGGGCCGATTTTTGGTGAGAATCTACTGTTCACCATCCTCCATGCAATGGTTCGCACGTTTCCCTGAAACGGCCGCCGTGTGTTATTTCTGATCCTGCTCTTGGCGCATCACGTTCGGAGCGAAGGAATGGCCTTGAGGGTGAAACGATTCAAATAACGGTCGATTCTGGGGGTCGAACGGGCCGACGGGTGCAAGCATGTCTGTGTTGCCCCGTTGGACACAGAGTAAGCTTCTGAAATTTTTTAATATCGTGCAAAACGGGCTAACGGATCGAAACCTCAAGGTGGATCCTGGGGCGCCGCTCGTATTTCTGCCAAGCACGCTATGTCGTTAGGAGAGACGTGGGGAGTGGTGGTTCTAGGGCTGATTTTTGGTGACAATCTACTGTTCACCATCCTCCACGCAGTGGTTCGCACGTTGCCCTGAAACAGCCGCCATGTGTGATTTGCAATCCTGCTCTTATCGGAACACCGTTCGGAGTGAAGAAATGGCCTTGAGGGTCAAACGATTCAAATAATGGTCGATTCAGGGGGTCGAACGGGCTGATTTTTGATGAGAATCTACTGTTCACCATCCTCCACGCAGTGGTTCGCACGTTGCCCTGAAACGGCCGCCGTGTGTGATTTGCGATCCTGCTCTTGTCGGAACACTGTTCGGAGTGAAGGAATGGCCTTGAGGGTCAAACGATTCAAATAATGCTCGATTCAGGGGGTCGAACGGGCTGATTTTTGGTGAGAATCTACTGTTCACCATCCTCCACGCAGTGGTTCACATGTTGCCCTGAAACGGCCGCCGTGTGTGATTTCCGATCCTGCTCTTGTCGGAACACCGTTCGGAGTGAAGGAATGGCCTTGAGGGTCAAACGATTCAAATAATGGTCGATTCTGGGGGTCGAACGGGCTGATTTTTGGTGAGAATCTACTGTTCACCATCCTCCACGCAGTGGTTCACACATTGTCTTGAAACGGCCGCCGTGTGTGATTTCCGATCCTGCTCTTGTCGGAACACCGTTCGGAGTGAAGGAATGGCCTTGAGGGTCAAACGATTCAAATAATGGTCGATTCTGGGGGCCGAACGGGCTGATTTTTGGCGAGAATCCACTGTTCACCATCCTCCACGCAGTGGTTCGCACGTTGCCCTGAAACGGCCGCCGTGTGTGATTTTCGATCCTGCTCTTGTCGGAACACCGTTCGGAGTGAAGAAATGGCCTTGAGGGTCAAACGATTCAAATAATGGTCGATTCTAGGGGTCGAACGGGCTGATTTTTGGTGAGAATCTACTGTTTACCGTCCTCCACGCAGTGGTTCGCACGTTGCCCTGAAACGGCCGCCGTGTGTGATTTCCGATCCTGCTCTTGGCGCATCACGTTCGGAGCGAAGGAATGGCCTTGAGGGTCAAACGATTCAAATAATGGTCAATTCTGGAGGTCGAACGGGCCGACTGGCGCAAGCATGTCTGTGTTGCCCCGTTGGGCACAGAGTAAGCTTCCGGAATTCTTTAATATCGTGCAAAATGGGCTCGCGGATCGAGACTTCAAGGCGGATCCAGGGACGCCGCTCGTATTTCTGCCAAGCACGCTACGTCGTGAGGAGAGATGTGGGGAGTGGTGGTCCTAGGGCCGATGTGTGTGATTTCCGATCCTGCTCTTGGCGCATCACGTTCGGAGCGAAGGAATGGCCTTGAGGGTCAAACGATTCAAATAATGGTCGATTCTGGGGGTCGAACGGGATGATTTTTGTGGGAATCTACTGTTCACCATCCACCACGCAGTGGTTCGCACGTTGCCCTGAAACGGCCACCGTGTGTGATTTCCGATCCTGCTCTTGGCGCATCACGTTCGGAGTGAAGGAATGGCCTTGAGGGTCAAACGATTCGAATAATGGTCGATTCTGGGGTCGAACGGGCCGATTTTTGGTGAGAATCTACTGTTCACCATCCTCCACGCAGTGGTTCGGACATTGCCCTGAAACGGCCGCCGTGTGTGATTTCCGATCCTGCTCTTGGCGCATCACGTTCGGAGTGAAGGAATGACCTTGAGGGTCAAACGATTCAAATAATGGTCGATTTTGGGGTCGAACGGGCTGATTTTTTGTGAGAACCTACTGTTCACCATCCTCCACGCAGTGGTTCGCACGTTGCCCTGAAATGGCCGCCGTGTGTGATTTCCGATCCTGCTCTTCTCGGAACACCGTTCGGAGCGAAGGAATGGCCTTGAGGGTCAAACGATTCAAATAATGGTCGATTCTGGGGTAATCTGATCATTTAGTGGTCATCCCTATACTCACATCCTCACCCATTCCAAGCCTGACTCGGAACACAAAGATCTTTAAGTAGGGTGCCCGATGGACTCTGTCACCTCCTAAATCCTCACCACCCAGTTAATTACAAGAGGAATTACATTCTTGTTTTTACTGAGAAAAATACAACAAAGATTCTAAAGAATCTAGCTTAACAGCCAAATCAAGAATGTTTCGCACTATAATTCACCCAAGGCCCCATACAAGGGATGGTATAGACAAAGCGGAAGTAAGGAAGTTGAACGAACAATCAAATAGAGGACAGAGATAAACGGCAGAAGAAAGGGATGAATACACATAATGGCATCAATCCGTCGCGGCAAGTGACGAGGACCAAAAAGAGAAACAGTCGCCCAATAAAGTTGCCATCTACGTTATCCTAGATACCCAAGGCCTTCAAGGACCTTAGTTGGAACCTGGAAAGCTTTTCAGATGCCCCAATCCTACTCCCGATCTTTACCCCCCAAGTAATCATAAATAGATACTTCGATTGCTTCGGAGTCACTACCCTCGCTATCTTCGTCAGCCTTGTTGGAGTAGAGATAGTTGGTTGTTATGGCCCTCTCACTCACACCAATGATCTTGAATTCTGAATTTGCAGGACTGGCAAGGTCCTTGCCCCACTCTTACTCTTCCAGAATACGGTGATTATTGACAATAATAACTTGATCTGGTCTTCTCTTTCCAGAACTGGTGTAGGAGTCAAATAGTGATCCCACAACTTGCCATCCGCAATGCACCTTCGTTGTCGTTTCAATGGACCCCAATGAACGGGAACTTGCCCGGTTTGTCACAAAGTGCGACCTAGCTCCCCTCATTGACCCCAAGATGGAAGAACTGCAGAAAGGTCGCTGGACGGGATAGCGCAACCACACTGAAGATGAAGTTACGTGGGAAACACGAAGATTGGCTCAGGACCAACCTCCCATCCTTGTTTGTTGAACGTTAGAGATCTCGGGTCGAGATCTTTTTAAGGGGGGTAGGTTTTGTAATACCCAACTGTACCGAACTAGGTATTGCCTCGCATTCATGCATACATGTCATCATATCCATGCATGCAAATACGCACCTTACTTAAACTCAGATGTATATGATTAAATTTTATAGAATACGTACATATCTCATCCTCGGTGGTAAAATTGTACAAACACCAATCAACTTATTTGAAGTATCGAACTTCAACAATAACATTAGCAAGTGGAAGTGATCAGTGAACCTCGTCGATGAACCTCTCTACTAACCTCCTCTCCTCCCTTCTTTCCCGAGCCTTTAAACCTAGGGTTAGAAAGCAATTGAGAAGGAGGGCTAAATCGTAATATGCCGACAACGTCAAGCCCCTGTGCGTGAAAAGTTGCACAGTGGGCCCCACGTGACCTCTTGGTACACCTTGGCGAAATTTGAAAATGCTTAGAAGCCCCAAAGGACCTAATCAGGACTTAATCGCAATTCTAAATTAAATTTAGGTCAAAAGTCGAATTGAACTGGAACCTAGGGCAAACTAGCCCCAAATCAATTCAAACCTTCCCAGTAGGTCCTATAAATCCTTTTGAATCCCCTGCCAAAATTTTATAATTTTTGGAGTAGTTCTGACACATAAAATATCACGAACCCAAAACCTAAATCGAGTCCTAATTTAAATTTGAACACAAACTTAGGTCAAACCTTGTCCAAATTGGTTCAACTTCTTCCAGTAGCTCGCAAATAATATTTTAAAGCCCCTGTAAAAATTTCAAGTTATTTGGAATTAGTTGATACATAAAATGACAAAGGGAAGCATGCTGGAATAAAAGAAAAAGGAATCAAAACCCTAAACCCTAACTTGGGCCAAAAGCCCACTCGGCCGGCCCGGTTAGCCAGCCCGCCAGCCCCTTTCCGCCTCCCTCCCCCTTCTTTCCGCCTTCCCTGTTGGTTCACGCCCTCATCCAAACCCTCACCCCTCTTGCCGTCTTCTCCTCTGGAAAGCGCCCCGAGCCACTTGCGCTTTCCCCTCCCGCTCCTGGTCGCACGTGCCCGCTTGGCAGGGCCCCGTTGCCACGTCCCCGCCGCCGGTAGGCCGAGGAGGGCGGCGGATCCGCCCGTCCCGACCAGCCTCGCTCCGACCGGCCGCCCTATTTAAGGCGCGGTTCGGACAGCCGAGCTCCCCTCGCCTCCAAACCCTATCCTCTCCCGAACCACTCCCGTGCCGAGCTCCCTCCCTCGCCGTTTCTTCTCCAGCACCGGCGGCTGCTCTGACGAGAGATTGCCGCGGCTCCGGTGCTCCTCCGCCCTAATTGCTTCTCTTCCAAGTTTCTTCTTGCACTTTCTCACCTCCCCCTCTCACTCATTTTCCAGAACCGTGCCGAGCTACGCCGCGCCACCCCCCTTTCTTCCCCAACTCCGGCCGTTTCCTCCGACGAGTTTGCACGGTTGCTCCGGTATTCCCAGGTGTATTTGCTCGTGTGCGTGTAGGAGATAGAAGTTAAGCATTGGGTAGGTTTCGGGTGGCTTTAGCATTTTAAGTCTGGCCGAACTGGGAAGGTTAGGGTTAGAGTTATTTTCCATTTCGGGCAGGAATTCAAACATCCATAACTTTTAAACCGTAAGGCCGAATTTGAAAAATTTTATATATTTGGAAAGCTTAGAAGATTCTCTACAAATTGGCTGAATCAAAAGTTCATTTTAAGCACATGCACAGTAGGTTACTTAGGGTTTAGTTTTACAAATCCGTTAAACTTTAAACGTGCACAATTTTCAAACCATACGTCGGATTTTGATAAAGTTTATATATTTGAAAACCTTGCGAGAATTCCTACGACTTGGAGCAATCAAATTTCCAGTAGAAACACATACATGTTAGGGTGACCTTGTAGGGTGCAAGTTGTTAGTCCTTTTTATGGTCATATGTCGTTAAACCCTAACTCGATGGTTGTAGTCTCGAATTGAACAATACCACCTGCGTTAGCCTCGCATTCCAGTGCACTTCCATATGGTAAATGTGTAGGTCATGACCATCCTTGGTGAGCAATAACATCCTAACCCTAGTTCGACATTTAATAGAACTCAACATCTAATAAAACTTGATATGGGTAAGGTTAGGGTTATGAGTTCACCTCTATCGGATTCATAGAAACCATACTCGCTGTAATGAAGTCATGACACCCCCTACACCACTTTAGGAGTTCTTTCCTAGCGCCTCATCGCGTCGCATGTCCACGTACACCGTTAGGGCAACAGTCTAGCCCTTACATATATCATCTAATACATCATCATTACGCCAAAACCCTAGTATTTTTAGGTCGTCTTGTTTGGTCATGCATATATACCACCCCTATTCATGCATACATGCCGAATCTTAATATTTTCTTTATCATTTCTTTTCCGGTTCTTCGTATTACTTATAAAAGAATCTGAAGAAGGAGACCACCCGGCTTACAACTCCCCGCAAGAGCAGGAACAACCCGAATAAGGCAAGCAGAGCTTGTTGCATCTTTACCTTCCGTACTCTTGTGTATGCCCTGTTTATGTGTGCTTATGTGTGAATGGTTGCTTGTATGTCCCATATGAGGTTGAGCACACTAGTATGAGTAGGATGTGTCTTAGGTTGACAACATCTGATGGCTCTTCAACTAAATTGTTAAGTGAGTTGGGAGAGCCGAGGGCCCACAATGGGTACGGTTGGTGTTCATCGTAGTTTGATGGCGACCCAGGAGTAAGTAGAGATTTGTCGTCACACCAACCCTATCTTCAGCGTGTCACCATCCCTTATCACACGGGAACGTTAGCGAGAACCAACACTGAGGATAGCTGGGGTAAGCCTCCATGCACTTTGGAGACTCATGACCTCCAAACTGTTAGCACTCACTATGCCTGCAGTGGTTGAGTTGTCGGTAGCGGTTCGAGAGATTAAAATGAACATGTGTGGATTGGATCAATTTGGATTTGAATTAGGGGCTGCCCTAATTGAATTGGATGATGTTTAATGGATTGAATTGGATTGGACTTGTCGACGATCGGTAAACCGGCGATCTTACGGTACTCTTGAGACAAGTATTACTGGGGGGTAGGGACCTCTAGGGCCCAAGCGCCAGAGAGATCTGACAGCAGGGAACAGTCGTTTTTATACAGGTTCGGGCCTCCCTCAGGATAATAACCCTACATCCTGTTGCTATATATTGATCGGGAACACGCTTTACAATGGGGGTGTATGTTAGTGGCTATCCTAGGCCTAATCGTAGACTAATCCTAGCTAATCCTCCGGGCTCGACTCCTTCGAGACTGCGGGTCTTCTAGAGCTTTGCCTCCTGGGACCTTGAGCTGCGACTAGATGACCTAGATTGACTTCTTGCGACTTGTTGTGACCTGTCCTCCCCTATGGGATTGCTGATCCTTATATAGGGGGTACCCAGGGTCGTACTGGCCGTGGACTTACGCCCGAGTAGGACTCTGGCTTCCTTAAACGTCGGGATTGACTTTCCTAGCTTAAGGGGAGTCTTCTTTCCTTAGAGGAGTTACCTTATCGTCCGAGGATCCTTATCTGGTACGTGGCACCTTCCTAAAGCCTCGGGTGACTACGTACAGGTACCCCGAATACACGGGATACTGTACTACGCATCATCAGGACTCATGGGCTGCCCCAATGGAATTGGATTTGCTGATTTGATCTCGGGGTGAATTGGTTGTGATATGTTTGTACCCTGAGTTAGATTGTTACTTAGCTTGTCTTTACTTCACCTTGTCAATGTTATGTCCTTAATTTGTATATTGTTACTCTGAGAAGCATTCATGTTTAATTACTGCTGTACTAGTATGGGTAGGACATTTAATCAAGCACGAATAAGTCTTGCGAGTACGTTTGTACTCACCTAGGTTATTCCTAGAGCTTGCAGGTGAGCCGGTGGTCGAAGACTATTTCGATGATGCCTGAAATTGTTGTTTCCTCGGTTAGTTAGTCGGTTCATGGGATAGGTGGTAGCTTTTGTTCAGCGGTCACTACACCGCTGCGGGACCCATTTACTTTGTTTCCGCTGTCGTTTAACTTCTCCGTACTTGGATATATTTTCGGTTATGGCCGAATGATGTAATGTGTTGTCCCATCGTGGATAGTTACAATTAATATCGTATTTGTAGAGCTTTGTTGTGATATCCGAGTTGTTATTCGGTCTGCCCATATGCAATGCGTGTGTGATATGAAGCGTATGGGTATGCCGTGAAGGATTACGGTTGTACCTCTTGTTACTAGGCCGAGCAGGAATCGGTTGAGTGACCCGCTGGCTGAGATGCTGTGCCGGCCAGGCAGGGTGTGGGCGTTCTACCGGGCTTTCGAGCGACCCACTAGCCTTCGAGCTAGGTTAGGGTGTGGGTAGAACCGCCGGGCTCCTCTGAACTTGTTTTGCCTGGTAGTAATTGGGAACGACTCCAAACCTTCACCGGGTCATGGAATCGTATGTGGTTCTGGGAAGATTGGTCGCTTCCGGCCGGCTTGCAAGTGGCGGGTGTCGGATCGTTCCGCCTTGGTGCGTACGGCGCAGGTACCGTGCCACCGGGCTGACGAGTCCTTCGGTCCTTGGCGACTTCGTGTTCCCCTAATCATATACCATTCCGGGTCCGTGACAAAGCTTGGTATCAGAACCGAGCTGACCGTAGGAAGCCAATTGCAGGTGGTCGTTAGTTAGGACTCGGCAATGTCGAGAAAACTATTTGTAAAAATTAAAACCTATGTTTGAAAGAGTAAGTAGATTGCTTTTTATTCCTTACCCTTATCGCTCTTAGTCCTACATTTATCCTCTCTACTTCATTTGTTTTACTTGCTTGTGGCTAACCTAAACCATTTCCTTGTTTATTAGATGGATTCCTTTCAGTTGGTGCATGCTACCCATGCCCTGGATGTCAACGGCTTTCCAGAAGTACTCTTGTACATGCTCCGGGAACTCGGATTTCCCTATCTTCTGGAGTACCTCGTACATAAGGCTGACCTAGGGTTTGGCCTCTACGAGTATCGGGCGCGCGTGTTCATTCACTCACGTGCACAGGACCCTCCCCACCAGCCATGCGTCTTCATTGGCTATGGAGCAAAATTGGAATCTGCGGTTCAAGACACAGCTTATTCGGCCATATGCCATCTTCGACATGAGCTTCCGGGTCTCGTTCGGGGCCCCTTCACCTACTTTCCGTCGCGGACTCCCATGGAGGATGTGGCGCCATCTGAAGACTTCACCCAGGAGAGCAACGCGGCACTAGCCCATTTGGGTCGCCTCGTCCGATCTCTGGACGTGGCATATCGTGCCCGTGGACTTGAGATGAGCCGGTACCGCCATCGCCTCATCACTTCTCTTGAACTCGCTCACCACCAACGGAGGGACTTCGCCGCACCCCCTCACTTCTGGACCGGGGAGGGAATCTACTCAGTCTATGAAGGAGGTTCATGGACGTACCACTATCTCTCAGTAGGCGGAATGGAGATTGGTTTTCCACCCGAGTTGTTGCGTTCACAAATGTCGGTGGGCAGCATTCGTCGTATTCCTTCTGTGATCCCTCAGTTTGGACACAATATCCCTTTATTTTACTCTTTGGTTCCTCTCCCCACTGAGTTGGAGGTTTATGAGATCAGTCGTCGTAATGAGGGAGCTTCATATAGCCCTTAGTAGTGTTGACCAGATTTTAAGTATCAAGTTGAAGGTTTTATCATGGATTGTAAACTGAACCAAATTCTAGGTCTGAAATATCTTTTGGAGACTTGTAATTGGGTATTCATGGCTGTAATTTTGGAACATAACCCCCGTTTATTTCACTAAAAGAGTGATCTAAACCGCAGCCTGTAACACCCAATTTGAACGATTAGGGTTTTGATCGGCATTCATGCATGCATGGCATCATCAACACCACACCTTGTTTAAACTTAGTTGTATATAAATTTAATTTTATAGAATATGTTAATATTTCATCCTCGGTGGATACGTTAGCAAACACCAATCAACGTATTGACATTATAGAATACGTGCATATCTCATCCTTGAAAACTCAATTTGTGGAAATTAACACCAATCAATTTATTTGATGTGTCGAACTTCGATAAAAACCCTAGCAAGGGGTGGGGCCAGTGGACCCCGTCGATAAATCCCTCTTCTAACTTTCACCCAACATTCACCTCCTAAGATTGTCCAAAACCCCCATGGAATCATGGCTTGATTGGATTATCCGAGGGCAAAACCCTAAAGCCCTAGAAACTAGGGTTTAACAAATGGACAAGCTAGGGTGGATCAAAATGCCTCAAACTTTGGAAATGGACATGAAATGGTGAACTCTAGCCCCCTGCCAATTTTCAGAATTTTTAGGAAACCCTAAGACCTATCCCTAGTTCAAATCATCGATTAGGTCAAACCCTAGATTTGCACTGGATCCCCCTTCAAACCAACTCCAAACTGGTTCAAACTCCTACAGCAGCTCCAGATCAATATATTAGAGCCCCTGTAAAAATTTCAGATCACTTGGAGAAGAAATTGAACATAAAATAACATGGGGAAGGATTCAGGAATAAATAAAAAGAAAAAGAGAAACAAAAACCCTAACCTACCGGGGCCGAGGCCTACTCGGCCGGCCCAGTCGGCCGGCCCATTCCACTCCCCTGCGCGCACGCCCGCGCCTCCCCTCTCCCGCTGACAGGGCGGCCCCCCCTGTCAGCCTCCTCCCCCTCTGCTGCCTAACCCCGGGACCCACTTGTCATCCCTTCCGCTCCACGTCGCCGCCGCCCGCTGGCCGAGCTGGGCGGTGTCCGACCGGTGGTCCGAAGCCCTCGCCGCCCTATAAAATCGCCGTCCCGACAGCCTCGCCTCCCCCACGCTCCTCCTCGCAAACCCTAGCGCCCCTAACCTTCTCCTCGCCGCGCCCGAGCCTTCCTCTCCCTCTCCGGTGCCGAGCTCCGACGAGAAATTGGTGAGTCCCCGGTGAGCAATCGTCCATTGCGTCTGGACCCCGAGCTTCCTCACTCTTTTCCTCACCTCCCCTTCTCTCCCATTTTCCAGAAGCAGGTCCTGAGCACCGCCGCCACCATCTTCCTCCCCAGCTCCGGTCAACTGCTCCGGTGAGCTCCTGCCACGTTTCCAGAGGTCCCTAGGTCCCATCTTCAAGCTCCCTAGCATCGCCTCCTCCTCCTTAACCTCCCCATGTGCTTCCCCTTGCAGATCCTCGCCTGGAACGCCTCAACGCCGGTGACCCGAACCCCCTCGCCGCTCCTCCCCGTCGCCGACCCCCTTCCCGGCCTCCTTCCTCCTCCCCGACCACCAAGGCGTGCTCCGGGTGAGCCTCTGATCCTCCCCGGCGTCTCCCCGTGTCCAACAGAGCCCCGGATGGCAGCTCCGACGAGCTCTCCGGTGAGCCACCACGTCGGGCTTCGTCTCCGGCCAGTCCCGAGTAGAAGGAGAGAGGGAGAGAGTTTGGGGCCGCCGCGTGTCATGCTCGGGTTGGTCCTCCGACCACCCGAGCCACTGACCGATGGGCCCCGTGTACTGCTGACGTGGTTTAAGGGGTAGGATCCCCGGGTAGCTCTCGGGTGCACGTTAGATTTTCAGAATCCGGTCGGGTAGGATTAGGGTGGCCGTAGCAATTAGGGTTAGGATTTTTAGGGCAGATTTTTGAATAGATTTTCAAAGAGGCATAACTTTTAAACCACTCGGCCAAATTTGATAAAATTTATATATTTGGAAAGCTTGTGAAATTCTCTACAAGATGGCTGAATCAAAAACTAAGTTTGAGCAAATGCATCCACTGATATCTAGGGTAGAAGTTTAGTGGTTGTCGAGGGTCCATAAACCCTAAAATTGCGACCCTAGCTCCGATTTCGACGATCCATATATTTCTGGAATCCTTGTGAGCCACCCTTCGATATGGAGCCACTGAAATCCCAGTAAGGATACATGCATGATAAGTCAAGTTTGTGCTGTGATATCCGAGTGGTTACTTGCGGTTGTCCATGTACTATGCGTGTATGTGATGAAGTATGTGGATAACTGTGCAGAGGTATGGTTGCGTGCTAGGGTTGCGTTTCGTGATGGCAGAGGTGAGCGAACCACTAGTCCGATGTAGCTTTGGTGAGTCAATCCAGGTGACTCGTCCCGTACTCGCTAAGTCTCCTACGACCGTCACGCCTCGCGCTGACGGCAGAGCAGAGCTGGATTCTCCCAGAGTCGCACCTCGGGGCTAGGTTAGGTTGAGGGGATGTATATCCCGGGCTCTAGTCCTCCTACGACTGTCGCGGAGCGCAGGTTTATCACGTGATCTTACTTCTTCACTGGTATCTGGAATCTACATGTGGTTTGGGAAAGATTGGTCGCTTCCGACCGGCTCGCACGTGGCGGGTGTCGGACCGCTTCACCTTGGTGCGTACGGCGCAGGTACCGTGCCACCGGGCTAGCGGGTCCTTCGGTCCTTGGCGACTTCGCGTTTCCTTAATCATATGCGGATTCTGGGTCCGTGACACAGCCTTTATCTATGCACCCCATTGATTGCATTAATACATCCGTGTGTTAAACGTCAACTTTCCTTGCAATTGCTTTCTGCCTCATTTCCTTGTGAAAGTGTGTACGAAACGATGAGCCATATCTTTGATTAACTTGCTGTACCCTTGTGGAAATATTCTCAATTTCCCAAGTTTCCAACTTCTTCATCTCATCCGATGTCTTCTATTTTCTGCAGCATGGCATCTGGATCCCGTGAAACCGCTCGCGGGCGTCGTGAGCATGAAGAAGAGGAAGTGTCATCTCCTCCCCCGCAACCCAGCCTTGCGGATTTGCTAGCAACCCAGGCTAGACTCCTCGAACTACTCTCCCAGCTTCTCGTGGACAATGCCATCCCAGGGGAAGCGACAGAGTTAGCCCCCGACAAGCCCCGCAAGGGCAAGAAAGAGGCGCAAGAATCGGTTGGAAGCAGTTCCCAGAAACCCCGTGTTGCTCCTCGTCCCCAGAACGGACAACCGTGACCCCCATTTGATCGGAGTAAGATCAGGTGCTTCAACTGTGGAGGAATGGGACACTTTGCTAATAACTGCACTTTGCCGCGCACAAACAGTGCCCTGGCCCCCAAAGTGCAGCCGGAACATCAGCCCTCTCTTCAGGAAAAACAGTCGCAACCTACCAGGAATCGGAGTAAAGTTCAGTGCTACAACTGTGGAAAAAGGGGACATTTCGCAAGCAGTTGTCACCAACCGCGTACAGGACATGCTTTTGCCCCCAAGGCGCAGCCAGAACCTCAGTCTCGTCCCCAAGGAAGGCAGTTGCAACCCGTCAAGGATTTGAGCGAGGTGAAATGCTACAAATGTGGAATTATGGGGCACTATGCAAATCGTTGCTATCTTCCGCGCAGACAAGCCAGACAAGTCAGTAGAGGACCTCAAGTTGAGGGACCAGTCCCCAATCCCCCTCAGGCCGTCGGCCGTGGCCGGGTGAACCATATCACTGCCAAAGAAGTGCAGGATGTACCAGAGCAAGTGTTGGGTACGCCTCTCGTTAATCCAACTCTTGTTGCCGTTCTTTCCAATTTTTAGGAGCATCCCATCCTCTTCATATTCAACAAGTTTGCACAGGATAGCCATATTACGGCATCAGCATTGCATTATTCCCAGTTTGACCACCCTTAACCACATAGGAGCTCAGATCAAGCTAGAAGAGGTTCCGTTCCATCTTAACCGTTTAAGTTCCTAAAAGTGTTTGTAAGATCTAGAATTGCTCTTGTGCATGCCATATATACCTGTTCTGTGAATACTCTGGTGTATATGTGTTTGTACTCGGTACCCCAGAATGCTTTCGTGCTCACCTAGAACACCAATACCGAGTCTGGCCAACTCCTCGTTGTTGGCACTATGTGTAGTACGAGACCATTCTCAAGTCCCGACAATTCCAGATTTACTGGTATGGTTCGGCACAACACCGTGGCCATTTCAGAGGGAAGGTGCATGTCATGTTAGCCATGCATAACCATCCCTCCCCTTTCACCCCCAATGGATCCCCATCTTAAGGCCGCTAGCCTTGATGCCTACGAACCATCCAGTTTCCTTCCTCCCTATAATACTATAAGTGATATTGACCTAGCACTCTTCTTTTTCCTTCACTGCATGGATCCCCTATCCATGGGTAATCTGATCATTTAGTGGTCATCCCTATACTCACATCCTCACCCATTCCAAGCCTGACTTGGAACACGAAGATCTTTAAGTAGGGTGCCCGATGGACTCTGTCACCTCCTAAATCCTCACCACCCAGTTAATTACAAGAGTAATTACATTCTTGTTTTTACTGAGAAAAATACAATAAAGATTCTAAAGAATCTAGCTTAACAGCCAAATCAAGAATGTTTCGCACTATAATTCACCCTAGGCCCCATACAAAGGATGGTATAGACAAAGCGGAAGTAAGGAAGTCAAACGAACAATCAAATAGAGGACAGAGATAAACGGCAGAAGAAAGGGATGAATACACATAATGGCATCAATCCGTCGCGGCAAGTGACGAGGACCAAAAGGAGACACAGTCGCCCAATAAAGTTGCCATCTACGTTATCCTAGATACCCAAGGCCTTCAAGGACCTTAGTTGGAACCTGGAAAGCTTTTCAGATGCCCCAATCCTACTCCCGATCTTCCCCCCCCCCAAGTAATCATAAACAGATACTTCGATTGCTTCGGAGTCACTACCCTCGCTATCTTCGTCAGCCTTGTTGGAGTAGAGATAGTTGGTCGTTATGGCCCTCTCACTCACACCAATGATCTTGAATTCTGAATTTGCAGGACTGGCAAGGTCCTTGCCCCACTCTTACTCTCCCAGAATACGGTGATTATTGACAATAATAACTTGATCTGGTCTTCTCTTTCTAGAACTGGTGTAGGAGTCAAATAGTGATCCCACAACTTGCCATCCGCAATGCACCTTCGTTGTCGTTTCAATGGACCCCAATGAACGGGAACTTGCCCGGTTTGTCACAAAGTGCGACCTAGCTCACCTGGTCAGGGTTGAGCATCAGAGACCAGCCAACGCGTCATAACCCCTCATTGACCCCAAGATGGAAGAACTACAGAAAGGTCGCTGGACGAGATAGCGCAACCACACTGAAGATGAAGTTACGTGGGAAACACGAAGATTGGCCCAGGACCGACCTCCCATCCTTGTTTGTTGAACGTTAGAGATCTCGGGTCGAGATCTTTTTAAGGGGGGTAGGTTTTGTAATACCCAACTGTACCGAACTAGGTATTGCCTCGCATTCATGCATACATGTCATCATATCCATGCATGCAAATACGCACCTTACTTAAACTCAGATGTATATGATTAAATTTTATAGAATACGTACATATCTCATCCTCGGTGGTAAAATTGTACAAACACCAATCAACTTATTTGAAGTATCAAACTTCAACAATAACATTAGCAAGTGGAAGTGACCAGTGAACCTCGTCGATGAACCTCTCTACTAACCTCCTCTCCTCCCTTCTTTCCCGAGCCTTTAAACCTAGGGTTAGAAAGCAATTGAGAAGGAGGGCTAAATCGTAATATGCCGACAACGTCAAGCCCCTGTGCGTGAAAAGTTGCACAGTGGGCCCCACGTGACCTCTTGGTACACCCTGGCGAAATTTGAAAATGCTTAGAAGCCCCAAAGGACCTAATCAGGACTTAATCGCAATTCTAAATTAAATTTAGGTCAAAAGTCGAATTGAACTGGAACCTAGGGCAAACTAGCCCCAAATCAATTCAAACCTTCCCAGTAGGTCCTATAAATCCTTTTGAATCCCCTGCCAAAATTTTATAATTTTTGGAGTAGTTCTGACACATAAAATATCGCGAACCCAAAACCTAAATCGAGTACTAATTTAAATTTGAACACAAACTTAGGTCAAACCTTGTCCAAATTGGTTCAACTTCTTCCAGTAGCTCGCAAATAATATTTTTAAGTCCCTATAAAAATTTCAAGTTATTTGGAATTAGTTGATACATAAAATGACAAAGGGAAGCATGCTGGAATAAAAGAAAAAGGAATCAAAACCCTAAACCCTAACTTGGGCCAAAAGCCCACTCGGCCGGCCCGGTTAGCCAGCCCGCCAGCCCCTTTCCGCCTCCCTCCCCCTTCTTTCCGCCTTCCCTGTTGGTTCACGCCCTCATCCAAACCCTCACCCCTCTTGCCGTCTTCTCCTCTGGAAAGCGCCCCGAGCCGCTTGCGCTTTCTCCTCCCGCTCCTGGTCGCACGGGCCCGCTTGGCAGGGCCCCGTCGCCACGTCCCCGCCGCCGGTAGGCCGAGGAGGGCGGCGGATCCGCCTGTCCCGACCAGCCTCGCTCCGACCGGCCGCCCTATTTAAGGCGCGGTCCGGACAGCCGAGCTCCCCTCGCCTCCAAACCCTATCCTCTCCCGAAACACTCCCGTGCCGAGCTCCCTCCCTCGCCGTTTCTTCTCCAGCACCGGCGGCTGCTCTGACGAGAGATTGCCGCGGCTCCGGTGCTCCTCCGCCCTAATTGCTTCTCTTCCAAGCTTCTTTCACTTTCTCACCTCCCCCTCTCACTCATTTTCCAGAACCGTGCCGAGCTACGCCGCGCCACCCCCTTTCTTCCCCAACTCCGGCCGTTTCCTCCGACGAGTTTGCACGGTTGCTCCGGTAAGCCCCCGACCCCCTCTTCCCCTTTCCGAGCATCCTCTATTCCGCCCCAATCTCCTCACTCTTTCTCCTTTCCAGATCCACGCCCGAGAGCTCTTCGCCGGTGTCACCCGAAGCCCGCCGCCACCCTTCCTCGTCGCCGGCCTCGCTCCGTCCTCCCCAGCCTCCCCGCGACCCCGCGTCGAGCTTGGGGTGAGCTCCCGGCCCTACGGCCCCCCTCCCTATGACCTCGCCCCCTCGGTAGCACCGCTCCGACGAAGCTCCGGCGACCGCGCCGCCGTCCGAGCCTCCCCTCCGACTGAACCAGAGAGAGAAAGAGAGAGAGGCAGGAGAGAGTAGAGGAGAGGTGGACGCGTGGCAACTCGGGACTGGCTGGCCGAGTCCAGTCAGCCCTGTTCCGGGCCCACCTGTAAGCTGGATGAGTTTAGGGTTAGGTATTCCCGGGTGTATTTGCTCGTGTGCGTGTAGGAGATAGAAGTTAAGCGTTGGGTAGGTTTCGGGTGGCTTTAGCATTTTAAGTCTGGCCGAAAAGGGAAGGTTAGGGTTAGAGTTATTTTCCATTTCGGGCAGGAATTCAAACATCCATAACTTTTAAACCGTAAGGCCGAATTTGAAAATTTTTATATATTTGGAAAGCTTAGAAGATTCTCTACAAATTGGCTGAATCGAAAGTTCATTTTAAGCACATGCACAGTAGGTTACTTAGGGTTTAGTTTTACAAATCCGTTAAACTTTAAACGTGCACAATTTTCAAACCATACGTCGGATTTTGATAAAGTTTATATATTTGAAAACCTTGCGAGAATTCCTACGACTTGGAGCAATCAAATTTCCAGTAGAAACACATACATGTTAGGGTGACCTTGTAGGGTGCAAGTTGTTAGTCCTTTTTATGGTCATATGTCGTTAAACCCTAACTCGATGGTTGTAGTCCCGAATTGAACAATACCACCTGCGTTAGCCTCGCATTCCAGTGCACTTCCATATGGTAAATGTGTAGGTCATGACCATCCTTGGTGAGCAATAACATCCTAACCCTAGTTTGACATTTAATAGAACTCAACATCTAATAAAACTTGATATGGGTAAGGTTAGGGTTATGAGTTCACCTCTATCGGATTCATAGAAACCATACTCGCTGTAATGAAGTCATGACACCCCCTACACCACTTTAGGAGTTCTTTCCTAGCGCTTCATCACGTCGCACGTCCACGTACACCGTTAGGGCAACAGTCTAGCCCTTACATATATCATCTAATACATCGTCATTACGCCAAAACCCTAGTATTTTTAGGTCGTCTTGTTTAGTCATGCATATATACCACCCCTATTCATGCATACATGCCGAATCTTAATATTTTCTTTATCATTTCTTTTCCGGTTCTTCGTATTACTTATAAAAGAATCTGAAGAAGGAGACCACCCGGCTTACAACTCCCCGCAAGAGCAGGAGCAACCCGAATAAGGCAAGCACGAATAAGTCTTGCGAGTACGTTTGTACTCACCTAGGTTATTCCTAGAGCTTGCAGGTGAGCCGATGGTCGAAGACTATTTCGATGATGCCTGAAATTGTTGTTTCCTCGGTTAGTTAGTCGGTTCATGGGATAGGTGGTAGCTTTTGTTCAGCTGTCACTACACCGCTGCGGGACCCATTTACTTTGTTTCCGCTGTCGTTTAACTTCTCCGTACTCGGATATGTTTTCGGTTATGGCCGAATGATGTAATGTGTTGTCCCATCGTGGACAGTTACTATTAATATCGTATTTGTAGAACTTTGTTGTGATATCCGAGTTGTTATTCGGGCTGCCCATATGCAATGCGTGTGTGATATGAAGCGTATGGGTATGCCGTGAAGGATTACGGTTGTACCTCTTGTTACTAGGCCGAGCAGGAATCGGTTGAGTGACCCGCTGGCTGAGATGCTGTGCCGGCCAGGCAGGGTGTGGGCGTTCTACTAGGCTTTCGAGCGACCCACTAGCCTTCGAGCTAGGTTAGGGTGTGGGTAGAACCGTCGGGCTCCTCTGAACTTGTTTTGCCTGGTAGTAATTGGGAACGACTCCAAACCTTCACCGGGTCATGGAATCGTATGTGGTTCTGTGAAGATTGGTCGCTTCCGGCTGGCTCGCAAGTGGCGGGTGTCGGATCGTTCCGCCTTGGTGCGTACGGCGCAGGTACCGTGCCACCGGGCTGACGAGTCCTTCGGTCCTTGGCGACTTCGCGTTCCCCTAATCATATACCATTCCGGGTCCGTGACAAAGCTTGGTATCAGAGCTGAGCTGACCGTAGGAAGCCAATTGCAGGTGGTCGTTAGTTAGGACTCGGCAATGTCGAGAAAACTATTTGCAAAAATTAAAACCTATATTTGAAAGAGTAAGTAGATTGCTTTTTATTCCTTACCCTTATCGCTCTTAGTCCTACATTTATCCTCTCTACTTCATTTGTTTTACTTGCTTGTGGCTAACCTAAACCATTTCCTTGTTTATTAGATGGATTCCTTTCAGTTGGTGCATGCTACCCATGCCCTGGATGTCAACGGCTTCCCGGAAGTACTCTTGTACATGCTCCGGGAACTCGGATTTCCCTATCTTCCGGAGTACCTCGTACATAAGGCTGACCTAGGGTTTGGCCTCTACGAGTATCGGGCGCGCGTGTTCATTCACTCACATGCACAGGACCCTCCCCACCAGCCATGCGTCTTCATTGGCTATGGAGCAGAATTGGTTGTGTGATTTCCGATCCTGCTTTTTTCGGAACACCGGTCGGAGTGAAGGAATGGCCCTGAGGGTCAAACGATTCAAATAATGGTCGATTCTGGGGGTCGAACGGGCTGATTTTTGGTGAGAATCTACTGTTCACCATCCTCCACGCAGTGGTTCGCACGTTGCCCTAAAACGGCCGCCGTGTGTGATTTCCGATCCTGCTCTTGTCGGAACACCGGTCGAAGTGAAGGAACGGCCTTGAGGGTCAAACGATTCAAATAATGGTCGATTCTGGGGGTCGAACGGGCTGATTTTTGCTGAGAATCTACTGTTCACCATCCTCCACGCACTGGCTCGCACGTTGCCCTGAAACGGCCGCCGTGTGTGATTTCCGATCCTGCTCTTGGCGCATCACGTTCGGAGCGAAGGAATGGCCTTGAGGGTCAAACGATTCAAATAATGGTCGATTCTGGGGGTCGAACGGGCTGATTTTTGGTGAGAATCTACTGTTCACCATCCTCCACGTAGTGGTTCGCACGTTGCCCTGAAACGGACGCCGTGTGTGATTTCCGATCCTGCTCTTGGCGCATCACGTTCGGAGCGAAGAAATGGCCTTGAGGGTCAAACGATTCAAATAATGGTCGATTCTGGAGGTCGAACAGGCTGACTTTTTGGTGAGAATATACTGTTCACCATCCTCCACGCAGTGGTTCGCACATTGCCCTGAAATGGCCGCCGTGTGTGATTTCCGATCCTGCTCTTGTCGGAACACCGTTCGGAGTGAAGGAATGGCCCTGAGGGTCAAACGATTCAAATAATGGTCGATTCTGGGGGTCGAACGGGCTGATTTTTGGTGAGAATCTACTGTTCAACATCCTCCACGCAGTGGTTCACACGTTGCCCTAAAACGGCCGCCGTGTGTGATTTCCGATCCTGCTCTTGTCAGAACACCGTTCGGAGTGAAGGAATGGCCTTGAGGGTCAAACGATTCAAATAATGGTCGATTCTAGGGGCCGAACGGGCTGATTTTCGGTGAGAATCCACTGTTCACCATCCTCCACGCGATGGTTCGCACGTTGCCCTGAAACGGCCGCCGTGTGTGATTTCTGATCCTGCTCTTGTCGGAACACCGGTCGGAGTGAAGGAACGGCCTTGAGGGTCAAACGATTCAAATAATGGTCGATTCTGGGGGTCGAACGGGCTAATTTTTGGTGAGAATTTACTGTTCACCATCCTCCACGTAGTGGTTCGCACGTTGCCCTGAAACGGCCGCCGTGTGTGATTTCCGATCCTGCTCTTGTCGGAACACCGTTCGGAGTGAAGGAATGGTGATGAGGACATCTCCCACACTATCATCCAAGGACCAATCACCCGTTCCCGTGCCTGACGACTTAATCATGAGGTGCGTTCGTTTCTTACTATCCATAATTATGTGGCTAAGGATGGGATGCTACTTAATGGTGATATTTTGATTCTTAGGAACATGGGAGAAGCACCACTGGACCAGCCACAAGAGGATGAGGCGCCACCCCAAGTCAAGTCGGACTCCACTTCAACTTCGAATTCGGTTCGGTTTTCAGCAGACAGCACCTACATAAATGGGGCATAACTTTCTCATACGGAGTCCGATTGAAGAGTTCTTGTATGCGTTGGAAAGCTAACAACGACACCTTTCCAATGGATCTGATGCCACGTTATGAATAATTACAGAGACATTGAAATTGTCAGAACAATTCGTCAGGTGCTGCGACACCATTTTGGGCCACTTCGGGCCTTGTTTTCGTTTCAGGTTTTAAGCCCAGGTTTAGGGTGAAACTCTCAGAACCCTAGGTATAAATACTTGGTAGCCGTCATTGTTTAGGGTGGATTTTGCTTAGAATTATTCTGCCATCGCAGTCTCGCTGATTTCATCAGTTTGTAGAACCCCACTTCGAGTAATCAACAATCATCTCGTTTGTGAGATTGCTTCTACTGTGTTCTTGCTTGTGTTCTCGATTCGCATGCAGGGATAAGCCTTCTTGGCGAGGTCAACCGCGTGTGCGCGTGGTTGATAACCAACGGAGCTGTGGTGTAGCGAACGCAGGGTTCGGATCAGTTCTGATTGGAAGCCGGGTCGTCAACGTCGAGTTCTCTTAAATCGTGATTATCCCTTCCTGACGGAAGATCGGGCACCCCCGTGCGCATCAATTGGTATCAGAGCTTCGGTTGCCCGTCAGGTATCATTGTATCCAATTAGTTTTGCCATCGTCCCAGAACTCCAGATATAGCCAAAAAAAATTGTAGTCCTATAGGGCATATCACCTTCACTGTCCAAGAGCTCCGAGCCATTGCAATTTCGTCACAGTGTCGTATTGCTGAGTTTTGATTCATAGTCAACGTCCAGTTGCTGGTTTAGACTTGTGTTCTTAGTTGCGAGTCGTTACTTAGGGTTTGAGATATCCGAATACAACTCTGAACCCAAGTCAGAGTCGAATTCATAGTGCCTCGGTAAAACGGCCATAACTTTGTCATACGAACTCCGTTTGAGCTCTACTACCCGTCAAAACGACCGGAACGAAAAGTTGCACCTAATTCAATGTTACCTTGCAGGAGTATAAGGATGTGTTTCCAGCAGAGATACCCCCGGGGCTGCCACCTATTCGAGGTATTGAGCATCAAATCGACTTAATCCCAGGAGCAACATTACCAAACCGTGCTGCATATAGAACAAATCCGGAGGAGACTAAAGAAATTCAGCGCCAAGTCCAAGACCTTCTGGACCGTGGGTATGTGCGCGAGAGCCTTAGCCCATGTGCTGTTCCTGTTCTTTTAGTTCCTAAGAAAGATGGCAGTTGGCGTATGTGTGTTGATTGTAGAGCCATTAACAATATTACAATAAGGTATCGTCATCCTATTCCTAGGTTAGACGACATGCTTGATGAGTTGAGTGGTTCTATCATTTTTACAAAGATCGACTTGCGTAGTGGGTACCACCAAATTAGAATGAAATTGGGGGATGAATGGAAAACAGCTTTTAAAACTAAGTTCGGTTTATATGAGTGGTTAGTCATGCCTTTTGGATTAACTAATGCACCTAGCACTTTCATGCGTCTCATGAATGAAGTTTTAAGAGTATTTATTGGAAAATTTGTGGTTGTCTACTTTGATGATATCTTGATATATAGCAAGTCTAATGATGAACACTTGAACCATTTGCGTGCTGTTTTTAATGCATTGAGAGATGCACGCTTGTTTGGTAATCTTGAGAAGTGTGCCTTTTGCACGGACCGTGTCTCTTTTCTTGGCTATGTTGTCACTCCACAGGGTATTGAGGTGGATGAAGCGAAAATTGAAGCCATCAAGAGCTGGCCGACCCCTCAAACTGTCACACAGGTGAGAAGCTTTCATGGACTTGCAGGATTCTACCGGCGGTTTGTGAAGAATTTCAGCACCATCGCTGCCCCATTGAACGAGTTAACAAAGAAGGGAGTTTCCTTCCAATGGGGTCCAGCACAAGAACAAGCTTTTAACATGCTTAAGGAGAAGCTTACACATGCCCCTCTACTCCAACTCCCCGACTTTGGTAAGACTTTTGAGCTTGAATGTGATGCCAGTGGTATTGGGATAGGAGGAGTGCTGCTACAAGAAGGTAAACCCGTTGCTTATTTTAGTGAGAAATTGAATGGGCCAACTTTGAACTACTCTACTTATGATAAAGAGTTATATGCTTTAGTTCGGGTGTTAGAAACTTGGCAACATTATCTTTGGCCTAAGGAGTTTGTCATTCATTCTGATCATGAATCCTTGAAACATATTAGAAGTCAAGCAAAATTAAATAAACGACATGCAAAATGGGTCGAGTTTATAGAGTCATTTCCATATATTATTAAGCACAAACGGGGTAAAGACAATGTCATTGCTGATGCTTTATCTAGGCGATTTACTATGTTATCTCAACTTGATCATAAAATTTTTGGCCTAGAGACAATAAAAGAGTTATACGCCACTGATTCAGACTTTAGAGATGCTTTTGAAAACTGTAGAGAGGGTCGAACATGGAATAAGTATGTGCTGAATGAAGGATTATTATATCGTGCTAACAAGCTATGCATCCCAGCTAGCTCCATTCGCCTTTTGTTCTTACAGGAAGCTCATGGAGGTGGTTTGATGGGACACTTTGGAGTGAAGAAAACAGAAGACGTGCTGTCCACACACTTCTTTTGGCCAAAGATGCGGAGGGACGTCGAGCGCTACGTTTCACGCTGCACTACATGCAACAAAGCTAAGTCACGCTTAAACCCCTATGGTCTTTATATGCCCCTTCCTATTCCTAGTGTTCCTTGGGAGGATATATCGATGGATTTTGTCTTAGGATTACCTAGGACAAAGCGGGGGAGGGATAGTATATTTGTGGTGGTGGATCGATTTTCTAAAATGGCACATTTTATACCCTGTCATAAGAGCGATGATGCTACAAATATTGCTGATTTATTTTTCAGGGAAATCATTCGCCTCCATGGAATTCCCAACACCATTGTTTCCGATCGGGATGTGAAGTTCTTGAGCCACTTTTGGAGAAGCTTATGGAGCAAGTTGGGGACTAAGTTGTTATTTTCTACTACATGCCACCCACAAACCGATGGACAAACGGAGGTTGTTAATCGTATCTTATCCACAATGTTGCTGGCTGTTTTGAAGACAAATTTAAAGATGTGGGAAGACTGTTTACCTCATGTGGAGTTTGCATATAATCGATCGGTACATTCTACCACCAAGGTGAGCCCTTTTCAGGTAGTGTATGGATTTAATCCACGTGCACCCATTGATCTTTTGCCATTGCCTACTTCTAAACATGTGCATTTGGATGCTAAAACACGTGCTGATTTTATTCTGAAAATCCATGCAACAACTAAAGAGAACATTGAAAAGATGACCGAAAAGTATAAACTTGCTGGTAGTCAGGGTAGGCGCCATTTATCCTTTGAACCAGGCGATCTTGTTTGGTTACACTTGAGGAAGGATAGATTTCCAGAACTAAGAAAATCCAAATTGATGCCTCGAGCTGATGGTCCTTTTAAGATAGTTAGGAAGATTAACGATAATGCATACAAGCTTGAGTAGCCTGCAGGTTTTGGGGTTGGTCCCACTTTTAACATTTCAGATTTGAAGCCTTACTTGGGAGAAGAAGATGACCTTGAGTCGAGGACGACTCCAATTCAAGAAGGGGAAGATGATGAGGACATCTCCCACACTATCATCCAAGGACCAATCACCCGTTCCCGTGCCCGACGACTTAATCATGAGGTGCGTTCGTTTCTTACTATCCATAATTATGTGGCTAAGGATGGGATGCTACTTAATGGTGATATTTTGATTCTTAGAAACATGGGAGAAGCACCACTGGACCAGCCACAAGAGGATGAGGCGCCACCCCAAGTCAAGTCGGACTCCACTTCAACTTCGAATTCGGTTCGGTTTTCAGCAGACAGCACCTACATAAATGGGGCATAACTTTCTCATACGGAGTCCGATTGAAGAGTTCTTGTATGCGTTGGAAAGCTAACAACGACACCTTTCCAATGGATCTGATGCCACATTATGAATAATTACAGAGACATTGGAATTGTCAGAACAAGTCGTCAGGTGCTGCGACACCGTTTTGGGCCACTTCGGGCCTTGTTTTCGTTTCGGGTTTTAAGCCCAGGTTTAGGGTGAAACTCTCAGAAACCCCAGGTATAAATACTTGGTAGCCATCATTGTTTAGGGTGGGTTTTGCTTAGAATTATTCTGCCATCGCAGTCTCGCTGATTTCATCAGTTTGTAGAACCTCTCTTCGAGTAATCAACAATCATCTCGTTTGTGAGATTGCTTCTACTGTGTTCTTGCTTGTGTCTCGATTCGCATGCAGGGATAAGCCTTCTTGGCGAGGTCAACCGCGTGTGCGCGTGGTTGATAACCAACGGAGCCGTGGTGTAGCGAACGCAGGGTTCGGATCAGTTCTGATTGGAAGCCGGGTCGTCAACGTCGAGTTCTCCACAATCGTGATTATCCCTTCCTGACGGAAGATCGGGCACCCCCGTGCGCATCATCAACTAATTGAACAAATCTTCAATCCGGGGCAATGGGTACTTGTTCTTGATAGGGATTTCATTGAGTGCCCGGTAGTCAATGCACATGCGCATGCTACCATCTTTATTTTTCACAAAAAGAACTGGTGGTCCACATAGGGAAGTGCTGGGTCTAACATAACCCTTTTCCTCAAGCTCCTAAATCTGCTTCTTCATTTTAGCAAGATAATTTGCCAGCATTTGATAGGGTCTCTTTGCTGTGGGCATGGTGCCCAACACTAGTTTTATGACAAAATCAATCTCTCGGTCAGGTGGAAAACTGGGTAGATTGTCAAGGAAGACGTTAGGGTACTCTTTTATTATTGGTACCTCCTCCACTACAAGTTTGAGGTTGTTGACCGTGCACTCCTCCTTGTTGGCAGGTGTTACCAATACGTACTCCACCTCTCCTTCAACATTGGTTAAGGATATTGCCCTATTGGCACAGTCTATCTCCCCTTTGTGCTTTCCCAACTAGTCCGTCCTTAGGAAGACATCATGTCCTTGCGAATTCAAGTGAATGAGATTCGCTAAGAACTTCACTCCCGCAATAACTATGGTCACCTTAGGACTCCAAGCATTAGTCCTTAGTTCTCCTCTTGGTACCGATAAATAAAATTTTGAAGTCCTAGTTGCCAATTTGTGTTTTTCCACAAAAATTTCATCACAAAAGAATGCGGAGCTCCAGAATCAAACAAAACTGTACCATAGGCTGAGTTGATCAAGAACTTACTGAAAATGATATTTGGTGCATGCAGAGACTGGGTGGCTGTGATGTGGTTGACAGTGCCATAGCCAACTGATCTTGGTGCTCTTGGCACTGTCCTCGGTGTCTACAGTATCCCACAGCCTTGAGTTGGAGCTGGTGTCCTGGCAGTGAAGTCCAGATTGAAGCACACAGGCGAGGGTCCTGCATTCTTCTGCAGGCAGTAGTTGGCGAAGTGCCGAAGTTGACTGCAATTGAAATAGGGTCTATCTCTAGTGTTGACTGTAGTTGAAATAGGGTCTATATTGTTGTTGTTCTTCTGAACCAGCTAGTTCGGATCCTTGTTTCCTTATGTTGGTTGTTCCTCTGGCGAGTAGGGCCTGCTTTGTGGTGACCTTGCTACGGCACCTTATGTTTCCTATGCTCCTCTAGCTCCTTCCGCGTGTTTTCCTGGATGATGGCCTTGTTTACTAGTTGATGGAAGGTAGGGAAGTTGTGGGAGACCAAACTATCCTTCAGTCCAAGTCTTAGACCATTCAGAAACCTCAAGATCTTGTCGGCCTTGGTAGCAACGTCCATCCTTCCATGGCATGCCAACTGAGTAAAACGTCTTAGACATTCTGGTAAAGAAAGTTTCCATTGTTTCAATTCTAGGAACTCCTTTGCCTTCATCACCATGATACTAGGTGGTATGTGCGCTGTGCGGAAAGCCTCGGTGAACTCGTGCCAAGGAATGCCCTGAGGGTTGGCATGAGTAGCACAATAGTTTTCCCACCAGTCCGCAGCTAAACCCTAAGCTGATGTGCCACGAACTTGACATGGTCTGGCCCATTTTTGCCCCCAGGTTGAGCTTACGCTCAATGTCCTTCAGCCAATCATCTACCTCTAAGGGTTTTGTAGATCCTTCGAAGACGGAAGGCTCGGTTCTCATAAACTCTGCTATGCCGGACTGCAACTGATGGTGTGGCTGGAAACCTTGGCTCTTATTGGTCATGTTGGAGGCCATCTGTTGCAGAATCTGGGTCTGCATAGCTTAACCCTTAAAACAATGGCATAAAGAAGCAAAGGAATAAACTCTAAGGAACTCTTTATTAAATCAATTTAGTAGTAGCTATACCACACGGTTTGGTAGAGTCTACCACTGGAAACATAACAAGCATCAATAAACTAGTGTTTGTTGCATATAAACTAGATAACTAACATGATTATCACTGAAAGGCTAAATACTAGACACCTATTGGCTAAGGTAACCTCCACCATGGTTCTGCTCCTCAAGTGTGGCTAGCTAAACCTCCTCTGGCTCAGACTCATCTTGTGGGTCTGGGAGTCCGGTGTCAACTAGCAGACTCTCCCTGTGTACATTCTCATCAGTCCAGGATCAGGCTAACGGTACACAGGCGAAATGTATACCATTGCAGACACTAAAGATAATACAGAGTTTTGAATACGATATGTCACACGGCTTACAAAGTACCATGTCTTATGACATTACTACAATCAAAGGAAACTCCAGAATATAGAAGCGGAGTGGCTCCATCCGTGCCACAAGTAGTTGATGGAGGCCACGTGACTTACTCTTTGAGATCATCGTATAAGTAATCCTCATCCAAGCCTTCATCAGCGTAATCCTCTTTACACATCATAACAAAAACATGTCGGTAAGTACTTCACGTACTCAACATGCCCCCTCGTAGGGAAATGCCTAAACTAAGGTGCATGAGGCTTCGAAGGAAGGTTTTATGACGCTTTTGTGTAAAAACAGTTTTAGTTGTAATACTACCATAGATTCAAAGGCAATGTTTGATGAGGTTTTAATATCATGGTGTTTTTCCAATAATGTGAGGTCCATGACCAACACATACGAGCAATGACTACCACCTTAACTCATCCATAGGTTCCAACAGCAAAGGGGTAGAGAGAAGAAGCAAGGGAGAGAGGGACATGTTCTTTTCATCATGAATGATAATTTTTCTTTCTCTCCGTCCATTAGTAGTTCTGGAGGCATTTTGGTCTTGTGGAATAGCTCCATATTCTAAGGAAGTTTGATTGAAGTTACTCATTTTGTGGTCATTGTTGCTTTGTTTCCAAACATGACTCGCAACAATGGACCTTAGTTGCTGTTTATGGTCCATGTCAAGGACAAGAGAGAGATATATTTGTTCAGTGGCTTTATGATCTTCCCATCCTGTCTAGTGACCTTTGGTTAGTCCTAGGTGACTTTAGTTTCATTAGATCCATGGAAAACAAAAATAAGCCAGGAGGGAACTATAATGACATGATGCTGTTCAATGAGATCATGAATCATTTAGGCCTTGATGAAGTTCCCATTAAAGGACGTGCTTACACTTGGTCTAACATGCATGATGACCCTTTGTTGGAACAACTTGACCGGTTTTTTACAACTCCTGAATGGTCCTTAACTTTTCTTGATACTTTGGTCAATCCCATGGCTCACCTGACTTCAGACCGTGTTCCTTGTGTCATCTGTATTCGCTCTCACATTCCCAAGGCTGTTGTTTTTCGATTTGAATCTTTTTGGGTGGATCAACCTGGTTTCTTTGAATGTGTTCATTAGCATTGGGGAGCCTATGATCGTGGTATTTCCATTGCTCATCTTCTTTCACGCAAGTTTAAACGGCTCAGGCAAGGTCTCAAAAGATGGAGCACTAGCATTTCTTCCCTCAATTGTCTCATCAAGCACTGCAAGCATGTTATTCTCATTTTGGATGGGCTTTAGGAATAGCGTCCGCTTGATATCCTAGAAACTAACTTTTTTTTAATAGTGAAGGATCATTTGTCCTCCTTGCTTCATGCTCAACACCTTTACTGGAAAAAATAGTGCACCGGTGGACTCAACTAGGGGAAGAAAACACCAAATATTTTCATGCTATAGCCACTGAGAGATACCGTCGTAACACGATTTTGTTCTCCATACCTCTGATGGTCAAGAGATCACTACTCATACTACAAAAGCTGCATCTCTTTGGAATTGTTATCGTGACCGGCTAGGGGTCTCGCTAGGATTGAATATTTCTTCAGATGTGTTACAGCTCATAGCTCCAGTTCTTGATCTTGACAACCTTGTAGTTCCCTTCTCTATAGAGGAAATTGATCAGGTTATGAATCAAATGGCCCCTGATAAAGCGCCAGGACCGGATGGTTCTAGTGGTCTCTTCTTGAAACACTATTGGTCCATTGTTCTTATGATTTTCACATGCCGTGCTCTCACTTTTATGATGGTAAAGTCCAATTGGCCTACATCAATAACTCTTATATCACTCTGCTGCTGAAAGTGACAAACCCCGTGACTGTGAATGACTTTCATCCAATTTTGCTAGTAAATATTTGTATTAAGTTTCTTTCGAAACTTCTCACCAATCGTCTTCAGAATGTTATTCACAAATGTGTGCATGTTAATCAATATGGTTTTCTCAAAAGCCGCACAATCCAGGATTGCTTAGCTTGGGCATTTGAATATCTTCATCAACATCATCAGTCCAAAAAGGAGATTGTCATTTTCAAACTAGATTTTGAGAAGGCTTTTGATACCATCGAGCACAATGCCATCCTTCAGACCATTGAGCGCAAGGGTTTTCCCCCTAAATGGATTTCTTGGACAAAAGAGATTCTCACTTTTGGTACAACATCTATTCTTCTTAATGGAGTGTTGGGTAAACAACTTGTTTGTAAAAGAGGTGTTAGCCAAGGTGATCCTTTATCGCCTCTCTTGTTTCTTCTTGCGGCTAACCTCCTATAAACCATCATCAACAATGCTGATTGTGAAGGCCACTTGCAGCTGCCTCTGCCAAGCTCCTCGACATTGTATTTTCCTATTGTCCAATATGCTAATGACACTCTTCTCATTTTGCCCGCTTGTACTTAGCAACTTCTTTGCCTCAAAGCCTTGCTAAATGAATTCACTCTTGCGACGGGAATTAAAGTAAAATTTCACAAATCCCAGCTTACACTTCTACATGTGCTAGAAGGACAAGTTGAAATCCTTACTCAAATTCTGGGTTGTACTAGTGGATCCCTCCCGTTCACATATCTAGGTCTTCCTCTATGTATTAGCAAGCCTAAGATTTAGGACTTCACACCTCCTTTGGACCCAATTGAACGACGACTTTGTGCCGTTTCTTCTTTCTTGAGCTATGGTGGTAGGCTGTAGTTGGTTAATTTGGTTTTATCTTCACTACCTACTTACTATATGTGCACTCTTGAGCTTCCAGTCATAGTGATCAAACACATTGATCGTGCTTGTCATCATTGCCTATGGAGTGGTTCTAAACATGTTGAAGCTAAACATCTTTGGTGGCTTGGGCGAAAGTTTGTAAACCCAAATGCAAAGGGGGCCTTGGAGTGATCAACTTATCTTTACAGAATCAAGCCCTGCTTGCTAAGCATCTGCACAAATTCTACAATCAAGAACCAATGACATGGGTTTCCTTAATTTGGAGTTCTCACAATCTCCATGGAACACCCCATGGCATGAAGCCCTGTGGTTCTTTTTGGTGGAGGGACATCTTAAAACTTACAGATATTTATTGTGCCATTGCAATGTGCAAAGTTGCCAATGGGTATACGGTTCTCTTCTGGGAAGATGTTTGGAATTACTCTTGTCCTCGCTTCAATTACCCTCATCTGTATACTTATGCATGCGATACTTTGATCACGATGGCCAAAGTTCTTCAGACTTCAAACGTTCAAGCCCTTTTCCATCTTCCTCTCTCAGAGCAAGCCTACTAGGAATACAACCTCCTGACTGATTATGTGGCTCAGCTTAGAGATAGTCCGGCAAGACAAGATTGTTGGCATTAATTTTGGGGCTTTACCATTTATACATCGTGCAAATTCTATCATCAAGTATTGAGTACTATTAGCGCTCCACTGGTCTTCAAATGGCTCTGGTCTTCTAAAGCAATGATGAAACATAAAGTCTTTGCTTGGCTCATCTTGGTTGATCGGCTCAACACACGATCAGTGCTGCAATGGCGAGCTTGTCAGTTCAGTCGGCGTTGCTAGACCTATCTTCAAATTGATTGGGGTTCATCTTCTGAGGTTCACGACATGCTTACACATGCTAAACATACATTAGGCTAGCCTTTCTTTATGGAAGTTGTGACTCTTGTCGCCTAGTATATCTGGAAAATTCAAAATTGTTTGATTTTTGAAGGCATACCGGCTTCCTTTGCTATTGGCGTCAGGCTTTTTCTTGTGATATCACCATGCTGTCGCATAGGGTGCAGGCTACTCATAAATCTATCTTAGTGCAATGGCTTAATTCTTTGTCTTAATTTTTGTAGACGAGACCTTTCCTCCTCTTGTACAGCTGCTAGGTAGCCTTCTTTTCCCTTTTTGCCTGTATAGTGTTTGTTTTTCATTTATATATAAATGTTGTAGGAGCCTCTCCTACAATTTCACTTTAAACAAAATAGTAAATTTGTAGAAAACTTATTGAAAAATAGAGAGTTTCTAACTTTTTTAAAAAAAGCTCCCATTTTAAAATAAATTTTCTTGATTTTTAAAATTATTAGTTTTTAAAAAATCCTAAATTTTATGTTCTACCGAATTTTCTAATTTTTTAAATGTTCTTAAGTTTTTATTTTTTTGAATTATCAGTTTTTTAAAATATTTGCTAATTTTTTCCTAAATTTTTAAATTTTTTTTGAATTTTACAATTTTTGGATTTTTTTTTACAAATACCGGAGTCAAACTGAGTCAAAAGGGCCAAAAACAAGGTAGGGGTTGAAATTTAAATGGTATTAAGAGTTTAGGGTACTAAATGGATCATTTTAGAATTTGATGTTGAAATGTGAACTCGGGCAAGAGTTCAAGAATGATTTATGGACTTTTTCCTATAATATACCATATTAGGTGATTAGCTAATACATCTCAACATGTTACATTAAATAAAGATAATTTCTTATTACTCTAAGCTATCCAAATAGCATCATGTAAATATATTTTATACAACAATTCATAAAAGGTTAATTGTTACTAGGGTTTAAATTTAACATGTTCGATATCACACAAAACCTAACATGCTACTACATATCGAAAACCTACAACTCCCCACGACTAGATTACTAGCTGTGGACGACAGAGTAAGCATGCCTAGCATAACCAGTAGTCATGTGATTGAAATTTCAGAGGGTAATATTAGTTTATTAACGTGAGAATATTGTTCACAAAACAAATAGACTATATATGAAATCTAAAGAACTATATACTATAACATACGCATAATATATATCACCAAGCATAAGAACACACCTAGGCATGCTAATTAAATTAAATAAGGCTAAGTTCAGAATTTACACAAGTCTAAATGTTCTCTGGAATTTTAATTACAGCAGCATACAAAACTATAATCAACTATTCTAAAAACAGTAAATAGCACAAATTAAAATAAGCCTACAACACCATATGATTTTATGCTACATAAAAATACGTGTGCTAATGGTTGCAAATACCAGTATGAAACAGTACTGGGGTATCTCCATCTTAAACAAAAATTAGATCCGAAAAACATATAGTATTTCCTATTTGAATATTTCAAACTATGCTTAAATTAATTCTACAAAATTCTAGAGTGCCTAAAATTGTGAAATTAAACAGAGAGGTTCCTATACATACTAGTAATCTAGGAAAAATAAATTACTTCCAAATATATTTTCACATATCAAACTATTCCAAATTTGATCAAATTTGCCCCAACAAAACTAGCTCGTAGATTTGAAATCTGATTGCACTGATGGGCTCCTGAGACCAAAAGCGATTAATTTTTCTACTAAGGTGGAAGTCTTGACGTAATTTGGATGGATCTTAAGGGTTAGACAAAGAGGGATCATGCGCACGTACTGGACAGGGAGCAACTGATCGATCAATCCATGCCTGTGCATGCAGAACTAGCTACTGGAGAGATAGTGATAGGAGAGAGCTCACAGGGTAGTGTCAACGGCGGGGATGTCACGGAACCAGACGGAGGAGGTAGAAGTGACGGCAAGGCTCCGGCGACGACATGCTCCGATGAGGCACCAACGGCGACGTGCACCAGCTAGGCTCCAACGGCGGCAGTGCTCGGACATGAAGAAGACAGTGGTACGTTGTGAGAGGAAAAGAGAAGAAAGAAAAAGAAGAGGGAGTTATGTAGCCAGACAGAACAGGGGAAGCGTCAGATGCTGCACAACGGAAAGCGGTAGCAGCGCGCGGCAATCATGGCTATAATGCACGCGCTAATGGCCAGCGGTGTTATGCCTGCGTGGTGGCACTGGCATGCGCAGGCAGCCGAGCCGTTGCGGCCTGTGGGCACAGCTTGCGTGCGACTTGGCGTGGCTGGGCCTGGCGCGGCCTACTGGCCCAAGCGAAGGTGGACTATCGACTAGGGCAGGCGAGAAGATGAGTTGGGCCGTCAGCCCAAGAGGGAGGGTTGCTGCCTGTGTGTGAAAGGAGAGTGGGCCGGGAGTGAGAGGAAAATGGGCTTCGGCCCAGGAGCTTTAGGGAAAACAGAAAACGTTTTAGAATTTAAATAAAGGAAGGAAATTGATTATGATATTCATAAATACCAAATCATTTCTCAAAATTCTCAGAAAAATCCAATAAATCAATCTAGGTACGTGGAATCCAATACAAATATTTTCAAAGAGGATTATCGAAAGAATAACCAAATGAAAATAAATCTCTAATTAATTTGAAATAAAAACTAGATAAAATATATATCATTGGATTACATTGTGTAACATCCTTTGCTTTAATTTTTTTTTGAAAACCATAAAATTGAGGATCTTATAGTGGGTCTGCATCTTGCACCTCCTGAATTGCTGTAATTGTAGGTAGTGTTAGGGGTGGAGTTAGTGCTTCTGTGAGAGGTGGGACGACTTCATGGTGGTTCTCTTCATTCGTCGCCATCAAGTTTGGTGTCTCCCCGAGGGTAGACCTTCAGTGAGAGCTTCAGTAGCATCAGCAACGGTGTTGGCTTCGGTGGTGGTGGTCTTGGCTATGGCGATGGCAGCTCTAGCAGCCGTAGCATGGCTGCACTGAGCTCATGATGGTAAGACCGCCTCTCCATGCGTGCACCCTCTAGCATGGCGGCGCTGACTGATACCTGCCCCCTCTAGACCAAATACCAATCAGGTGATGCGTTGCACAATTGGATCCTCTTCGTCTTTGAGTTGCCTGCTCCGTCGTAGACCACCTCTTGCGGTACGGCGAGTATAGAACCTATAGGGAGTGCCCCTCATCTCATTGCTGAATTGGTCAGCGAGGCGAAGCAAGGTCTCGTGTGTTCGAGTGTGAGTCCGTCTGCCCAGTCCTCCCCCTCAGCGGAGAAGTGAAAAGGTCCCATCAGTGCATGATGGTGTGCGAGTACTAGTACGAAGACTGTCTAGCACTCCTCACCCTCCAATGTAGCTTGCCGGTAAACTCTGGTTGTTTGGCGAAGTTTAGTTGCTGCAGCATACCCTCAACTCACATCCCAAGTCTCCGTAGTTCTCAATTCGATTGGTGAACCTCAGGTCAGCCATCTACATGAATTTTGAGTAGAGAAGGATCAGTAACATTTTATAACTAAATAAGAGAGGCAAGTATTAGGAAACAAACTTAATAATTTTATAACATAAACTTTTTAGGGAAATAAGTCCTTCAGGCTTTTCATTCTAACAAGGGTGATGCTTCCTATGGTCGACGTGGCTCTGATACCATTTCTGTGAGGACCTGAGAATAACTTCTAGAACCCCTCATGTATTCTTCATCAATCCCAAGAGATGCTGACAAACACAGTTGAAATAGATAACATAGCACACATCACGTAATTTATTACAAAATTGTTTATATGATAAGCCACTTGGCTAACATGGTAACTAGGACTTATGCCCTTTACAATTCAGATAGCGTAAGGGTCTTCATCAGCCTCATCTTTAAAAACATCTAAACATGCCCAAAATAAACATGCTCGATGAGTATTTCACGTACCCAGCATGCCCCTCTTTAAGGAAACCTATCGCTACATGCGGGCTTACACAAAGGAAGACTGATGGCTTGTTTTGCATAACAACATTTTAACAGTTGAAATACTTAACTTGATTCAAAGGCAGTTTTAAGTTTAAACACTTTTTAATTAAGGGGTATAACTAGTGAAGGTTCCAACCAGCAACACTGATTGAGTAAGGTCTATGTCTTAATCCCAATAATAGGTTCTGACCACCAACACTGATCGAGTAAGGTCTAACCCCTTAGCTCGACAATAGGTTCTAACCACCTACACTGAGAAGGAAAAGATGTAAGGACAAAAAGAAGACAGTTTCTTGGCATGATTGTGTCACTGTGCTGCTCGTGACCGTGCACACGCTAATTGATTAGTTCTACACTCTTACAAGGGGTACAGTTTACCACATGACATAGTCATCCCCTTGTGTCAGGCTGATCAGGTTTTGAACACGCGCATTAGTGCGTCGGTAGGGAGACCGTGATGAAGTCTTTCAATAGGCATACCTGAATGTGACATGCCCACTAGGTTTTAGTACGGACGGAGTACACCCTCACAATATGGACACCCCCTTTGGTGCCGAGTTTCGTGTCTACCCACACCCTATCTGTGGTACAGCTATACCAACACCAAGAATGAACTATCTACTTAACTAAGGCCAGTTCTCATTTAGCATGTGGTTGCATTTAGCTCACAATTATTAGTCAACATGTTTATCGACCCTTAAAAGATATGACAACAATACCACATCTTAGAC